>JAJQKJ010001105.1:0-116478 GCA_029574335.1 Rana kukunoris
CCATTTGTGGGGGGACATGGCTGCATTTGTGGGGGACATGGCTGCATTTGTGTGGGGCATGGGCATGCATTTGTTTGGTGGGACATGGCTGCATTTGGTGGGGGGACAGAACTGCATTTGTGGGGGGGACATGGCTGCATTTGTGGGGGACATGGCTGCATTTGTGGGGGACATGGCTGCATTTGTGGGGGGACATGGCTGCATTTGTGGGGGACATGGCTGCATTTGTGTGGGGGATGTGGGGGACATGGCGCATTTGTGGGGGACATGGCTGCATTTGTGGGGGACCATGGCTGCATTTGTGGGGGGACATGACTGCATTTTGTGGGGGACATGGCTGCATTTGTGGGGGGACATGACGCATTTGTGGGGGACATGGCTGCATTTGTGGGGGACATTTGTGGGGACTGCATTTGTGGGGGACATGACTGCATTTGTGGGGGGACATGACTGCATTTGTGGGGGGACATGACTGCATTTGTGGGGGGACATGACTTGCATTTGTGGGGGGACATGGCTGCATTTGTGGGGGGACATGGCTGCATTTGTGGGGGGACATGGACTGCATTTTGTGGGGGACATGACTGCATTTGTGGGGGGGACATGACTGCATTTGTGGGGGACATGACTGCATTTGTGGGGGGACATGACTGCATTTGTGGGGGACATGACTGCATTTGTGGGGGGACATGACTGCATTTTGTGGGGGGACATGACTGCATTTGTGGGGGACATGGCTGCATTTGCGGGGGGACATGACTGCATTTGTGGTTGTGGGGGGACATGACTGCATTTGTGGGGGGACATGACTGCATTTGTGGGGGACATGACCGCATTTGTGGGGGACATGGCTGCATTTGTGGGGGGACATGACTGCATTTGTGGTTGTGGGGGGGACATGGCTGCATTTGTGGGGGGGACATGGCTGCATTTGTGGGGGACATGGCTGCATTTGTGGGGGGACATGGCTGCATTTGTGGGGGACATGGCCGCATTTGTGGGGGACATGGCTGCATTTGTGGGGGACATGACTGCATTTGTGGTTGTGGGGGGACATGGCTGCATTTGTGGGGGGACATGGCTGCATTTGTGGGGGGACATGGCTGCATTTGTGGGGGGACATGACTGCATTTGTGGGGGGACATGACTGCATTTGTGGGGGACATGGCTGCATTTGTGGGGGGAAACGGCTGCATTTGGGGACACATTTTAAAAAAGTATCGGTACTTGTACTCGGTCCTAAAAAAGTGGCATCGGGACAACCCTAGCTAATATGCAAGTTATTGTCCTAAAAAGTGTTTGGGGACCCGGGTCCTGCCCCAGGGGAGTGTTTGGGGACCCGGGTCCTGTCCCAGGGGACATGTATCAATGCAAAAAACTGTTTTAAAAACGGCTGTTTTTTTGGGAGCAGTGAATTTAATAATGCTAAAAGTGAAACAATAAAAGTGTAATATTACTTTAAATTTGGTACCTGGGGGGGTGTAAAGTCAGCATGTGAAAAAGCGCATGTTTCCCGTACAAAGAACTGTCCCTGCACAAAGTGTCATTTCTGATTTCTGCTGTGGATTTTAAGGGGAACTCCACCCCAAATTTAAAAAAAAAATGGCGTGGAGTTCCCCCAAAAATCCACATCAGACCCTTATCCGAGCATGTTAACCTGGCTGGCTGCAGAAAAGAGGGGGGGGGGGACAGAGTGCGCCCCCCCCCCTCTCCTGAACCGTACCAGGCCACATGCCCTCAACATAGGGAGGATGTCCCCATGTTGATGGGGACAAGGGCCTCATCCCCACAACCCTGGCCGGTGGTTGTGGGGGTCTGCGGGCGGGGGGCTTATCAGAATCTGGAAGACCCCTTTAACAAAGGGGACCCCCAGATCCTGGCCCCCCCATGTTAAATGGTAATGGGGTACATTGTACCCCTACCATTTCACAAAGGAAGTGTAAATAGTTTGAAAAAACACACACACACCGTAGAAATAAGTCCTTTAATAACTAAAAAAGAAGAAAAAAAAATCCAGCGGTGGTAACCTACTTGGTCCGGCTCCCTGCTCCAATGTTGTCTGTATCCAGCGACGGGTGATCTCCTCCAGCGATGAGAAGATCCATCCATCCAGAGCGCAGCCACAACGACCTCCTCTCTCCGCTGGACACAGCCAAGCGGAATGAAGCGGGCGAAGCTTTGACATTTGTTATATAGGAAAGGCGGGGCCTCCCGTCACGTGACCCCGCCCCCTCTGACGTACCCTCTGCTACGTCACTGGGAAAACCTGGTCTTTCCCCTTGCGTCAGAGGGGGCGGGGTCACGTGACGGGTGGCCCCGCCTCCCCTATATAAGAAATGTCAAAGCTCCGGCCGTGTCATCCTGCTGGGCTGTGTCCAGCGGAGAGAGGAGCTCGGCGATGCTGCGCTCTGGATGGATAGTCTTCTCATCGCTGGACCCGAGATCACCCGTCGCTGGAGAGATGACCCGTCGCAGGATAGAAGACAACGTTGGAGCGGGTAGCCGGAACGAGAGTGGATTACCGCCGCTGGATTTTTTTTTATTAATAAAGGACTTTTTTCTACGGTGTCTGTGTGTTTTTTCAAACTATTTACACTTCCTTCGTGAAATGGTAGGGGTAAAATGTACCCCATTACCATTTCACATTGGGGGGCCAGGATCTGGGGGTCCCCTTTGTTAAAGGGGTCTTCCAGATTCTGATAAGCCCCCTGCCCACAGACCCCCACAACCACCAGCCAGGGTTGTGGGGATGAGGCCCTTATCCCCATCAACATGGGGACATCCTCCCCATGTTGAGGGCACGTGGCCTGGTACGGTTCAGGAGAGGGGGGGCGCACTCTGTCCCTCCCTCTTTTCTGCGGCCGGCCAGGTTAACGTGCTCGGATAAGGGGTCTGGCGTGGATTTTTTGGGGAACTCCACACCATTTTTTTTTTTAAATTTGGGGTGGAGTTCCCCTTAAAATCCACACCAGACCTGAAGGGTCTGGAATGGATACTTGGGTGGAACCCCACGTCATTTTTTTTTTTAAATTGACGGCGGGGTTCCCCTTAATATCCATACCAGACCTGAAGGGCCTGGTAATGGAATTTGGGGGGACCCCCATGATTTAAAAAAAAAAAAAATCTATGAATGAACTTTCTCTGAATTGCCAGAGCCGACAATTCATTATAGCCGCAAATCCGGTTTTAAATGTCTTTTTTTTTTCCAGAAATTACACTGTGTGCAGGGACAGTTCTAAGTATGGGAAACAGGCGCTACTTCTCAGCCATACTATAGACACTCCCCCCCCCCAGGTATGAAATTTAATGTAATATTACACTTTTATTGTTTCACTTTAAGCATTATTAAAATCACTGCTCCCGAAAAAACTGCAGTTTTTGAAACTTTTTTTTGCATTGATACGTGTCCCCTGGGGCAGGACCCGGGTCCCCAAACACTTTTTAGGACAAAACTTGCATATTAGCCTTTAAAATTAGCACTTTAGATTTCAAATGTTCGAGTCCCATAGACTTTAATGGGGTTCTAAAGTTCACACAAACATTTGGTGTGTTCGCAGGTTCTGGTGCAAACCGAACGGGGGGGGGGGGGGGGGGGTGTTCAGCTCATCCCTACTCCTGTCCTGTATGTCGGGTGTAATTCTCGGTATCTCCTCTTATTCTGTATGTATGGACTCTGCACAGTACCACTTCTCCTGTCCTGTATGTCGGGTGTAATTCTCGGTATCTCCTCTTATTCTGTATGTATGGACTCTGCACAGTACTACTTCTCCTGTCCTGTATGTCGGGTGTAATTCTCGGTATTCCTACCTTTGTTGGTCTGACCGTTTTCTGTAGGGTCGTCGATGAGAATCATGTGATCATGAAGCCTCGTGTAGTCCTTAAGGATTACTGACATGATCTGCAAGAAAAATGGATGATATATAGAGATAGAATATTCATTGTTCTCTGTGTCCCCGTTGGGGAGATTTTCCCTTACTTCCTCTCAAGGTGACACCTTCTGTGGTAGGACTTTACTGCCACTAAATGACAGATCCCTGTCTGAATTTACTGCCACTAAATGACAGATCCCTGTCTGAATTTACTGCCACTAAATGACAGATCCCTGTCTGAATTTACTGCCACTAAATGACAGATCCCTGCCTGGCTTTACTGCCACTAAATGACAGATCCCTGCCTGACTTTACTGCCACTAAATGACAGATCCCTGCCTGGCTTTACTGCCACTAAATGACAGATCCCTGCCTGGCTTTACTGCCACTAAATGACAGATCCCTGTCTGAATTTACTGCCACTAAATGACAGATCCCTGTCTGAATTTACTGCCACTAAATGACAGCTCCCTGCCTGGCTTTACTGCCACTAAATGACAGATCCCTGCCTGGCTTTACTGCCACTAAATGACAGATCCCTGCCTGACTTTACTGCCACTAAATGACAGCTCCCTGCCTGGCTTTTCTGCCACTAAATGACAGATCCATGCCTGGCTTTACTGCCACTAAATGACAGATCCCTGCCTGGCTTTACTGCCACTAAATGACAGATCCCTGCCTGGCTTTACTGCCACTAAATGACAGATCCCTGCCTGGCTTTACTGCCACTAAATGACAGATCCCTGCCTGGCTTTACTGCCACTAAATGACAGATCCCTGCCTGGCTTTACTGCCACTAAATGACAGATCCCTGCCTGGCTTTACTGCCACTAAATGACAGATCCCTGCCTGGCTTTACTGCCACTAAATGACAGATCCCTGCCTGGCTTTACTGCCACTAAATGACAGATCCCTGCCTGGCTTTACTGCCACTAAATGACAGATCCCTGTCTGAATTTACTGCCACTAAATGGCAGCGGTGGGCAGGAGGGGGCAGCTGCCCTGGGCACTGTGATATGATGTGAGGCGAGATTTGTGTTGGGAGTGGAAATTTGGGGGGGGGGGGCAGCAGGGCATAAGAATTTGTGGGGTTTTTTAATTTCTTTGCATCGGTACAGGTTCTCTTTCTCTCCCGGTTCCCCTCTCTGTATCTATTCTCTCCTTACCTCCTTGTGTCTCGGATGACTCCTCCGGCTCGGTCTCGTGTCTCGGATGACTCCTCCGGCTCGGTCTCGTGTCTCGGATGACTCCTCCGGCTCGGTCTCGTGTCTCGGATCACTCCTCCAGCTCGGTCTCGTGTCTCGGATGACTCCTCCGGCTCGGTCTCGTGTCTCGGATGACTCCTCCGGCTCGGTCTCGTGTCTCGGATCACTCCTCCGTCTAGGTCTTGTGTCTCGGATGACTCCTCCGGCTCGGTCTCATGTCTCGGATCACTCCTCCGGCTCGGTCTCGTGTCTCGGATTACTCCTCCGGCTCGGTCTTGTGTCTCGGATCACTCCTCCGGCTCGGTCTTGTGTCTCGGATCACTCCTCCGGCTCGGTCTTGTGTCTCGGATCACTCCTCCGGCTCGAGCTTGTGTCTCAGATGACTCCTTCGGCTCGGTCTTATGTCCTCCGGCTCGGTTATGTGTCTCAGATGACTCCTCCGGCTCCTCTTGTGTCTTGATCTCTCCTCCGGCTCGGTCTCGTGTCTCGGATCACTCCTCCGTCTAGGTCTTGTGTCTCGGATCACTCCTCAGGCTCGGTCTCGTGTCTCGGATGACTCCTCCGGCTCGGTCTCGTGTCTCGGATCACTCCTCCAGCTCGGTCTCGTGTCTCGGATGACTCCTCCGGCTCGGTCTCGTGTCTCGGATCACTCCTCCAGCTCGGTCTCGTGTCTCGGATCACTCCTTCGGCTCGGTGGACGGTTCTCAGAGGTTATGATAACGGAATCTTCTTCTCTTCTATTTTTCTATCTGTCCCGAGGTCTTCCCATGACCTGCTCCATCGGCCCCCCCTGTTTCCTCCCCCTATGTGGGGGGATGGGGGGGCACAGATTGGCTGGGATGGATGTTTTGTGTTCCGGTTCTTCCATGAGATAAGAATTCTTTCGGTTTCATACATTCGGTGGAGAAGGGAAGTCCTCTGATAATAATGAAATCACTGAGTATCGGGATGTTCTGTATTAAATGTCGGGGGAGGGTTAATAATAATAATTGCCCTTATTGCAAAATATACAGTGCAGAAAATAAGTATTTGAACACCCTGCTATTTTGCAAGTTCTCCCACATGGAAATCATGGAGGGGTCTGAAATTGTCATCGTAGGTGCATGTCCACTGTGAGAGACATAATCAAAAAAAAAAAAATCCAGAAATCACAATGTATGATTTTTTTAACTATTTATTTGTATGATACAGCTGCAAAGAAGTATTTGAACACCTGAGAAAATCAATGTTAATATTTGGTACAGTAGCCGCCTTTCTTTGCAATTACAGAGGTCAAACGTTTCTTGTAGTTTTTCACCAGGTTTGCACACACTGGAGGAGGGATTTTGGCCCACTCCTCCACACAGATCTTCTCTAGATCAGTCAGGTTTCTGGGCTGTCGCTGAGAAACACGGAGTTTGAGCTCCCTCCAAAGATTCTCTATTGGGTTTAGGTCTGGAGACTGGCTAGGCCACGCCAGAACCTTGATAAAAGGATTTTTAATAACAGCTTACCTGTAAAATCCTTTTCTTGAAGTACATCACGGGACACAGAGCGCATAGCCATTACACTTGGGTTATATGGGTACCTTCAGGTGTGGACACTGGTGTAATCAATTTCACAGGAAGTTTCCTCCCTATATAAACCCTCCACTGAGAGAGTGCTTCAGTTTTGTAGCAAGCAATTCCTCCGAGGTTACACAATGTTCCCCAAAAGAGGGGTGGGAGCTCTGTGTCCCGTGATGTACTTCAAGAAAAGGATTTTACAGGTAAGCTGTTTATTAAAAATCCTTTTTTCTTTATCGTACATCACGGGACACAGAGCGCATAGCCATTACATATGGGATGTCCCAAAGCAATGCTCCATGAAGGGAGGGAGACCGTAAGGCCAAAAATAGCCAAACAAAAAATTATCAGGAAGTAAAGTAGCTCCACCAACAGAAAAAAAGGGGGCGTGACCCGGACCAGAGGATTCTATACTGCTGCCCGTAGGACCGCCTACCCAAATGCTGCGTCCGTACCCTTTGCAACGTCCAACTTATAAAATTTAGTAAACGTATGTACGGAAGACCAGGTTGCCGCTTTGCAAACCTGTGCTATAGAGATCTGATGGTGTGCCGCCCAAGAGGCACTCATGGCCCTCGTAGAATGGGCCTTAACTGATAAGGGAGGTGGAACGCGCTTCAGACCATAGGCCTGAAAAATCAGCTGCTTAATCCACCTAGCCAAGGAAGACTTGGCAGCCGGCTGACCCTTCTTGGGGCCATCCGGGAGAACGAAAAGCACATCTGTTTTCCGAATCTTCTCTGTAGCCTTGAGATAGACCCTCATGGCTCGGACCACGTCCAAAGTATGAAGCAGCCTTTCCTCTCTGGACTGGGGAGTAGGAAAGAAGGATGGTAGGACTAGGTCCTGATTCAAGTGAAAACTGGATATGACCTTAGGAAGGAAAGAAGGTTGAGGCCGCAGAACCACTCTGTCCTTATGCAGAATCAGGTACGGTTCCCTGCATGACAAGGCTGCCAGCTCGGAGACCCTTCTGGCCAAAGCCATAGCCACCAAGAAAACCAACTTTCGGGTTAGTAACACAAGAGGGATTTCTGTCAGAGGTTCAAACGGCTGCCTTTGTAAAGCTGACAAGACCAGATTTAAATTCCAGGGGCAGAGGGGAGCTCTAATAGGGGGATTCACATGCAAGACCCCCTGCAAGAAGGTTTTCATAAGCGAATGGGTGGCCAAGGGTCTTTGAAACCATATCGATAAGGCAGACACCTGCCCCTTTAGAGTACTAAGAGCCAACCCTTTGTCAACGCCAACCTGGAGGAATCGCAAGATCCTGTCAATAAAAAACTTTCGAGGATGCCCTCCTTGAGACTCGCACCACTCCACATAGGTCCTCCAGACTCTGTAATAAATATTTCTAGAGACCGGTTTCCTAGCCTGAATCAACGTAGATATGACCTGGGCTGAGAGGCCTCTGCCCTTAAGAATTAGGGATTCAGCCGCCAAATTTAGCTGCTGTGAAGCAGGGTGGCAGATTGGGCCCTGAGACAGCAGATCTGGGCGCAGGGGGAGTGGCCACGGTGCCCCGACTGACATCCTCACGATGAGTGCGTACCAAGCCCTCCTGGGCCAGGCTGGGGCCACCAGGATCACAGGCCTGCGCTCCACCCTGATCCTCCGTAGAAGGCGGGGAATCATCTGCAGTGGAGGGAACGCATACAGGAGAGAAAACTGGTCTTTGAGGGTCAGAATTGTAGCTGATAGACAGGTGTTCAAATACTTCTTTGCAGCTGTATCATACAAATAAATAGTTAAAAAATCATACATTGTGATTTCTGGAATTTTTTTTGTTTGATTATGTCTCTCACAGTGGACATGCACCTACGATAACAATTTCAGACCCCTCCATGATTTCCAAGTGGGAGAACTTGCAAAATAGCAGGGGGTTCAAATACTTATTTTCCGCACTGTAATATTATCATCAGGGACGGGGAACCCCAAATTCCAACCTGTGGGCCAACGCCGGCCTCCTGCAAGACTTCATCTGGCCCTCAGAAGTAAGAATTGACTTTGATGGGGACTCTGATATGAGAGCAGACTCTGATAGGGTTTCTGATGTAAGGGGGGACTCTGATGGGGACTCCAATGTAAGGTGGACTTCGATGTAGACTCTGAAATAAGAGGGTTCTGATTGGATCCTGATGTAAGGGGGGACTCTGATGGAGACCCTATTGTAAGGGGGGACTGTGATGGGGACCCTAATGTAAGGGGTGACTGTGATGGGGACCCTAATATAAGGGGGACTGTGATGGGGACCCTAATATAAGGGGGACTGTGATGGGGACTCTAATGTAAGGGGGGACTCTGATTGGGACTCTAATGTAAGGGAGGACTCTGATGGGCACTCTAATGTAAGGGGGGACTGTGATGGGGACCCTGATGTAAGGGGGACTCTGATGGGGACCCTAATGTAAGGGGGGACTCTGATGGGGACCCTAATGTAAGGGGGGACTGTGATGGGGACCCTAATGTAAGGGGGGGGCTCTGATGTGGACCTTGATGTAAGGGTGGTCTTTGATTGGAACTCTGGTAAGGACTCAGAGGTAGGGGCATACTCTGATGGGGACCTTGATGTGACTGGGGACTCTTATGGGGACCCTGATGTAAAGGGAATGCTGATGAGGACTCTGGTGTAAGGGAGGACTCCAGTGGCAACTCTGGTGTAGGGGGGCACTCTGATAGAGACTGTAATGTAAGGGGTGACTGGTATGGGGATTCCGATGTAAGGTGGGTGTAAGGTGGACTCAGTTAATGTAAGGAGGGCTCTGATGGGTGGACATTTATGGGAACTCTGATGGGGACTCAAAGGTAAGTGTGTACGCTGATGGGGACCCTGCTGTAAAGAGGGTGCTATTAGGAACTCTGATGTAAGGGGGGACTCTGATGGGGACCCTGATGTAAGGGGTGGACTCTGATGGGGACCCTGATGTAAGGGGGGGGGGAAGATGCAGACCCTGATGTAAGGGGGACACTGATGTGGACCCTGATGTAAGGGGGGACACTGATGCGGACCCTGATGTAAGGGGGGACACTGATGCGGACCCTGATGTAAGGGGGGACTCTGATGCGGACCCTGATGTAAGGGGGGACTCTGATGCGGACCCTGATGTAAGGGGGGGACACTGATGCAGACCCTGATGTAAGGGGGGGACACTGATGCAGACCCTGATGTAAGGGGGGACACTGATGCAGACCCTGATGTAAGGGGGGACTCTGATGCAGACCCTGATGTAAGGGGGGACTCTGATGCAGACCCTGATGTAAGGGGGGACTCTGATGCAGACCCTGATGTAAGGGGGGACTCTGATGCAGAACCTGATGTAAGGGGGACACTGATGCAGACCCTGATGTAAGGGGGGACTCTGATGCAGACCCTGATGTAAGGGGGGACACTGATGCAGACCCTGATGTAAGGGGGGACACTGATGCGGACCCTGATGTAAGGGGAGACTCTGATGCAGACCCTGATGTAAGGGGGGACACTGATGCAGACCCTGATGTAAGGGGGGACTCTGATGCAGACCCTGATGTAAGGGGGGACTCTGATGCAGACCCTGATGTAAGGGGGGACTCTGATGCAGACCCTGATGTAAGGGGGGACACTGATGCGGACCCTGATGTAAGGGGGGACTCTGATGGGGACCCTGATGTAAGGGGGGACACTGATGCGGACCCTGATGTAAGGGGGGACACTGATGCAGACCCTGATGTAAGGGGGGACTCTGATGCAGACCCTGATGTAAGGGGGGACACTGATGCAGACCCTGATGTAAGGGGGGACTCTGATGGGGACCCTGATGTAAGGGGGGACACTGATGCAGACCCTGATGTAAGGGGGGACACTGATGCAGACCTTGATGTAAGGGGGGACTCTGATAGTACCCATCAGTGCCGCCTCATCAGTGCCCATCAATGCCGCCTTTTTTAAAACATTTTTTTTATTACATTTTCTGTCTATTTTTGTTTATTTAGCAAAAAGAAAAAACAAACCTCCAGAGGTGATCAAATACCACCAAAAGAAAGCTCTATTTTTGGGGAAAAAATGATAGAAATGTCCTATGTGTACAGTGTGGCATGACCGCGCAATTGTCATTCAAAGTGTGACAGAGCTGGAAATTGGCCTGGGCAGGAAGTTGGGGGGAGGGGGGGGGTAAAAGTTCCCGGTATTGAAGTGGTTAAAGGATTAAACGCTGTGATGCATAACGTGGCCCCTGACACGAGCCTCTAGGAATAACGAATACGTCTTACAGGGGATATTACATCCAAGAGAAAACATTTATCACATCGCAGCTTTTCTGATCATTACATGTGATGGCAACTGCATTCGTTTTCTTTTTTTTAGGCTTTCTCTTATATTAAGGCGCCCCCTGTGCTCCTTCATCCGGAGGGGAGGTGCTTTAATACAGGAGGTGTGTTTACTGCCCAATGTTGCCTGGTGAAAACAGAGGGAAAAAAAAAGAAAACAAATGCAGTTGCCATATGTAAACTGTAAGCTGCAATATTTGGCTTTCGTATTAAGAAGGTGCGATTTGCTTTTCTGCCACTAGATGGCGGCGGTGTCTTTATTTTAGAGCCGGCACGTTATACACTTCTCTTTTGTTTTGTTTTGTGTCTGGAAAATATTTAAAACCCCAGAATACAATATATTTTATGATTGCATAGTATTCATTCTGTAAAAAAAAAAACGTAAAATTTTTTTTTTTTTTTTAATTCTTAAAAAATAAATAAAAAAAAATTAAAAAAATAAAAAACTTAAAAAATAAAAAAATGTAAAAAATTCTGAAAAAATAAATAAAAAATCTTAAAAAAATAAAAAATCTTAAAAAATAACAAAATTTAAAAAATTCTGAATAAATAAATAAAAAATCTTAAAAAAATAAAATCATCATTCTTTTGCTAGAAAATTACTCAGAACCCCCAAGCATTATATATGTTTTTTTAGCAGACACCCTAGGACAGTGATGGCGAACCTTGGCACCCCAGATGTTTTGGAACTACATTTCCCATGATGCTCCACTATACTACAGAGTGCCAGAGGATCATGGGAAATGTAGTTTCAAAACATCTGGGGTGCCAAGGTTCGCCATCACTGCCCTAGGGAATAAAACGACGGCCATTACAACATTTTATCTCGCACGGTATTTGCGCAATCATTTTTCAAACGCCTTTTTTTTTTGGAAAAAAATGGTTTCATGAATTAAAAAAATAACAAAACAGTAAAGTTAGCACAATTTTTTTGTATAATGTGAAAGATGACGTTACGCCGAGTAAATAGATACCCAACATGTCACGCTTTAAAATTGCGCACGCTCATGGAATGGCGCCAAACTTCGGTACTTAAAAATCTCCATAGGAGACACTTTGATTTTTTTACAGGTTATCAGTTTAGAGTTACAGAGGAGATCTAGTGCGAGAATTGTTGCACACGCTCTAACGCACGCGGCGATACCTCACATGTGGGGTTTGAACGGCGTTTACATATGTTGGCGGGACTTACATGTGCGTTCGCTTCTGCGCGCGAGCTACCGGGGACAGGGGCGTTTTAATTTAATTTTAATTCTTTTATTATTTTTTTTCTTATTTTTTACTCTTTTTATTTTTATCACTTTTATTCCTATTACAAGGAATGTAAACATCCCTTGTAATAGGAAATGTGTGTGACAGGTCCTCTTTATGGAGAGAGGCGGGGTCAATAAGACCTCCCCCTCCCCCACATCTCTCCTCCAGGCTGGAAAGCATGAGATCGGTATAAAAAATTTCAGTAAGTGTTGCTTACTAGCCGCAATCGCGGCTTTGTTTACTTACGGGTACCCGGACGTGACGTCATCACATCGCGCCCGGGGCCTCCGACGGTCATAGAGATGACTGGTGACCATCTGGTGACCATCTGGTCACCAGTCATCTCTATGCTTCCTGCCTGCGCCGGACGATTCGTTCTCCGGGTCCCCGATGGCACGGGAGAGCCCGGAGAAGCACCGGATGGCGGCGGGAGGGGACGGCCTAGAAGAATGATCAAGCGGCGGAACCACTGATAGCGCCGGCTGAAGAGATGGATATCTGAATGATGCCTCTAGCTGCCCCCATCATTCAGACATCCCCCCCCCCTGTGGAAGTCAAATGGCAATGGGCGGGTATTGAAATGGTTAAAAAGAAAAAAAAATGTAAAAAAAAAAAAAGATGGCAGCCTTTTTTTATGTTGCATAATATTTGCGCAACTGTTTATAGCGCCTATATTTTCATGAAATAATAAAAATAATTGTATCTGACACACACGCCATGGGATCTATGGTTGTGTTCACGTGGTGCGCCCTTTAGCGTACATACACCCAGGGCCGTCTTAATAGCATCATGGGCCCCTGGGCCAAGTAATGCCCTGGGGCCCCTACCAGCCCGCCCCCCGATTTACGCACCCCTACTCCCAAGATTTAAAGTATAAACAGTTGATAGAATGAAACCGATATTTATTAGAACTTTCAACAAATTTGATTTTAACCCGCCAAAGACAGATTGACGTCGGCAAAGTGGTTTCAATATCCTGACTGGACGTCATATGACGTCCTCAGGATATTGAGATGCTGCACGCCCCCCGGGGGCATGCATCGCGGCGATCGTTGTTGCAGGGCTACAATGTACCCCATTACCATTTCACACAGGGGGGGGGGGCCGGGATCTGGGGGGCCCCTTTGTTAAAGGGGTCTTCCAGATTTCGATAAGCCTCCTGCCCGCAGACCCCCACAACCACCGGGCAAGGGTTGTGGGGATGAGGCTCTTGTCCTCATCAACATGGGGACAAGGTGCTTTGGGGGGCACCCCAAAGCACCCTCCCAATGTTGAGGGCATGTGGCCTGGTGCGGTTTAGGAGAGGGGAGGGGCCGTGCTCTGTCCCCCCCTCTTTTCTGCGGCCGGCCAGGTCAACGTGCTCGGATAAGGGGTCTGGTGTGGATTTTGGGGGGAACTCCACGCCATTTTTTTTTAAAATTTGGGGTGGAGTTCCCCTTAAAATCCACACCAGACCTGAAGGGCCTGGTATGGATATTTGGTGGGAACCCCACGTCATTTTAAAAAAAAAAAATGACAGCGGGGTTCCCCTTAATATCCATATCAGACCTGAAGGGCCTGCAATGGAATTTGGGGGGACCCCCACACTTTTTTTTTTTGGTTTTATGAATGAATCTCTCACAAATGCCGGGAGCCGACAATTCATTATTGCCGCGAGTCAGTTTTAAACAGATTTTTTTCTTTTCAGAATGTCATTTTGTGCAGGGACAGTTCTAACCACAGAAAAAGTGCGCTTTTTCACATGCTGACATTATCCCCCCCCCCTATGGTATGAAATTTAAAGGAATATTTCAAATGACGTGGGGGTTCCCCCCAAATATCCATACCAGGCCCTTCAGGTCTGGTGTGGAATTTAAGGGGAACTTCACCCCAAATAAAAAAAAAATGGCATGGAGTCCCCCCCAAAATCCACACCAGACCCTTATCCGAGCACGGTGACCTGGCCGGCCGCAGAAAAGACCGGCTGCATCTCAACCGGCGTCTTCTTCCAACTTCTCCTTCCGCTGGCGTTCTCGTCCGCATCTTCTACTTCTTCTTCTTTCGCCGGAGACGCCGCTTCCAATTGAATTCCCCGCCGTGTGCCGGACAACGCCCCCCCCTCTGACGCCACGGGCAAACTCTTAGGAAAGTCCCCGTGTGGTGCATGTGCGTCAGAGGGGGGCGTGGTCAAATGAGCGTCAGACGGCGGGAAATTCAATTGGAAGCTTGTGCGCGGCTTCTTCTTCGCCGGAGGCTTGGCTTCCAATTGAATTGCCCGCCGTCTAACGCTCATGTGAACACGCCCCCCTCTGACGCACATGTAGCACACGGGGACTTTCCTAACAGCTTGCCCGTGGCGTCAGAGGGGGGCGTGGTCCGGCACACAGCAGGGGATTTCAATTGGAAGCGGCGCCTCCGGCGAAGAAGAAGATGCGGACGAGAACGCCAGCAGAAGGAGAAGGAGATAGAAGAAGACGCCAGTCAAGATGTGGGACTAGAAGATCCAAGAAAGAAGCAGAGGAAGAATATGAAAAAGATGGAGGAAGAAACCCGAAGGAAAGAAGAAAAGAAGAAGATGGAAGAAGAAGCGGAAAGAAGATATTAATAAAAGACTTGTCAAAAACCGGCTCTTGTCTTTATTTACACTTTTTTTCGTGAAATGGTAGGGGTACAATGTACCCCATTACCATTTCACACAGGGGGGGGGCAGGACTGAGGTCCCCAAACACTTTTTAGGACAAAACTTGCAGATTAGCCTTTAAAATAAACACTTCAGATTTCCCCCCATAGGGCCAGATTCAGGTAGAGTTACTCTGGAGTATGAAGCCGCGTACACACGGCAGAGAACCTCGACGGGCAGAACACATCGTTCCGCCCGTCGAGGTTCTCTGCCGGCCGTCGAAATCGGCGACCCGCCCGTCGGGAATGGCAACCAGCCATTCATCCAGGCGGGCCGTCAAGCAAAAAGAGAGCTTGCTCTCTTTTCGCTCGACGGGATTCCCGACGGGCGGGGCGAGCCAAAAGCGTACACACGGCCGAGGTTCTCGCTGGTTTCCAGCGAGAACCTCGGTCGTGTGTACGCCGCCTCAGTGATTCGCCAGCATAACTCTCACTTTGAGCCGGCTTATCTGTTTTCTGTAGTCAGAAAACAAGATACGCCGGGATTGAGTTCAGATACGAGCGGCGTAATTGTATTTCGCCGTCGTATCGGAACTGCAATTTTAAAATGGGCGCTCGGGGCGTTCCCGCTGATTTACGCCGAGAATATCTAAATCAGCGAGAGGCGGAAATTCACGATCGTACGCGGGCCCGACGCAGTGACTTTCCGACGTTTCCGTAAGCGATACGCGGCGTAAAGAAAAACCAGCCCCCTAGGTGGAGTATCCTATGTTAAGTATGGCCGTTGTTATCGCGTCGAATTTAAAAAGTTTAGCGTCGTTTGCGTAAAACGTCCGTGAATGGGGATTGACGTCATTGACGTTCCCTGACAGAATTTGGAGCATGCGCACTGACAGTCGACGCATGCGCAGTACGTTTGCCGCAGGATCGCGCCTAGTTTAAATAATACACGCCCCCTACCCGCCCAATTTGAATTCCGCCGGCTCATTTTCGCTACGCCGCCGCAACTTTAGGAGTAAGTGCTATGTGAATAACAGTACTTGCTCCTAAAGTTTCGGCGGAGTAACGTAAATGAGAAACGTTACTCCAAAATAAAGATTCGCCCATCTACCTAAATCTGGCCCTTAGACTTTAACAGGGAGTTCGGCGGCGGCTCTACTTATCAATTGCATTGCGCTGCTGCTGCGGCCGGTTCATGCGCCTAATTAAGGCTTAATACAGCGCACTAATTAAGGCATGTACCGGCGCAGCGCAGTGCCAATAGTAAATCAGCCCCTTTGTGTTGGACGATCACATAAAATCCCAATAAAATACATTTACGTTTTTGGTTGTGGAAAATTTCAAGGGGTATAAATACATTTTCAGGGCGCTGTAGGTACAACAATGAGGTCGGTGTTTCCCTTCCCTTTGTCTCCTCACACCTCCTTGTGTGACACGTGTTCGGTTTATTTATCCAGCGGGCGCACACTTTATAATTGGGAGGGGTGAAGGTTCTGGCGGTGATCGGTGTATTTTTCTAAGACCTTTTCCTGCTGGCCGGAGGGCTGACACTCCCTTCTCTCACCTTCTCTTTCTGCTGCTCAGCAGATTATTGATGACGTCATCACGTGACCTGCATTCCAGGAAACAGAAAATTCCAAGTTTCGTTTCTGTAAAAAAAGAAACTTCTACTCCAGCTACATAATATATAAGAGTGAACTTCCAAGGTCATCTGCAGGGCCTATGGGGGTCATCTTCGGGGTCTATGGGGGTCATTTTCGGGGGCCAAGGGGGGTCATCTTCAGGGTCTATGGGGGGTCATCTTCAGGGTCTATGGGGGGGTCATCTTCGGGGTCTATGGGGGGTCATCTTCAGGGTCTATAGGGGGTCATCTTCAGGGTCTATGGGGGGTCATCTTCAGGGTCTATAGGGGGTCATCTTCAGGGTCTATGGGGGTCATCTTCGGGGTCTATGGGGTGTCATCTTCAGGGTCTATAGGGGGTCATCTTCGGGGTCTATGGGGGTTCATCTTCAGGGTCTATGGGTGGTCATCTTCAGGGTCTATGGGGGTCATTTTCGGGGTCTATGGGGGGGTCATCTTTGGGGTCTATGGGGGTCATCTTTGGGGTCTATGGGGGGTCATCTTTGGGGTCTATGGGGTGGTCATCGTAGGGGTCTATGGGGGGGCAGGGCAAGACTTAGGGTGGTGAGGGCCCCTGGACTTAATAATCGAAGGGGACCCCTGGAGCAGAGAAGCGGGGGGTGGGTTGTTACCGCTGACCGATCATAGTTGTTGAGGGTGGGGCTGGATCCGCTGCCGACCTATTGTTGAGCGGGGGCAGCTGCTGGGCAGACTTCTTACCTTTTGGGGCCCCTTACACAGCTGCAGTGAAGGAGCATCAAAGTTGTTGAGCGGGGGGGCTGCCGAGAATTACATCCATCCGCCAAATTTGTTGAGCGTGATTGCCGTGAACGGGAGATTGCCGCAAAATTGTGGGAGGCGATTGCCGCAAAATTGTGGGATGGGGTTGCCACGATTGGCGCAAAATTGCGGGAGGGGGTTGCCGCGATTGCTGCGAACGGGGGGTTGCAGCGATTGGGCCTGGGGCCCATGGGCTTGAGCCCCTATGCGGGGTGATCGTAGGAGTCTATGGGGGGTCATCAGCTATGGGGGGTCTTCTTAGGAGTCTATGGAAGGTCATCGTAGGGGTCTATGGGGGTTCATTGTATGGGTCTATGGGTAGTCATCTTAGGGGTCTATGGGGGGGGGGTCATCATAGGGGTCTATGTATAGACCATTCCATGGGACAAACATCCACACAGTCACATAGAATAGAATATCACATAGAATATCCATACCAGACCCAAAGGGCTTGGTATGGACTGGGGGGGGGGGGAGCCATGCAGTTTTTTTCTAGATTTTTATTCATATTGCCCAGATTCAGCAATACATTACAGCCACGTAGATGGAGCTGGAAAATGACATATTTAGTGGCTCTTTCCTCCACACTTTATCCTGACAGATCTGGGATGAGGGGAAGGGGACCAGAGGAGGACACAGGGTCCTGGGGAGCTGGAGAGGAGGAGGACACTGCTTAGAGGGAGGAGGACACCGCTAAGAGGGAGGAGGACCTAGGGAGCCGGAGAGAGGGAGGAGGACACTAGAGAAGGGGAGGAGGACCTGGGGAGCCAGAGAGAGGGAGGAGGACACTGCTAAGGGGAAGGAGGACCTGGGTGACCCGGGGAGAGGTAGGAGGACACCGGAGAGAGGGAGGAGGACACCGGAGAGAGGGAGGAGGACCCAGGGAGCCAGAGAGGGGGAGGAGGACACCCAAAAGAGAGGGAGGAGGACCCAGGGAGCCAGAGGGGGGGAGGAGGACACCCAAGAGAGGGAGGAGGACCCAGCGAACCGAAGAGATAGAGGAGGGCACCATAGAGAGGGAGAAGGACACCACTTGGAAGGAGAAGGACACTGGAGAGAGGGAAGAGGACATGGGGAGCCGGAGAGAGGGAGGAGGACACCGGAGAGAGGGAGGAGGACACCCGAGAGAGGGAGGAGGACCCAGGGAGCCAGAGAGGGGGAGGAGGACACCCAGGAGAGGTAGGAGGACCCAGGGAGCCAGAGAGGGGGAGGAGGACACCCGAGAGAGGGAGGAGGACCCAGGGAGCCAGAGAGGGTGAGGAGGACACCCAGGAGAGGGAGGAGGACCCAGGAAACCAGAGAGGGGGGAGGAGGACACCCGAGAGAGGCAGGAGGACCCAGGGAGTCAGAGAGATGGAGGAGGACACTGCTAAGTGGAAGGAGGACCTGGGGAGCCGGAGAGAGGGAGGAGGACACCGCAGAGAGGGAGGAGGACACCGGAGAGAGGGAGGAGGACCCAGGGAGCCAGAGAGGGGGAGGAGGACACCCAAGAGAGGGAGGAGGACCCAGCGAACCGAAGAGAGGGAGGAGGACACCGTAGAGAGGGAGAAGGACACCACTGGAAGGGAGAAGGACACTGGAGAGAGGGAAGAGGACACCGGAGAGAGGGAAGAGGACACCGGAGAGAGGGAGGAGGACACCCGAGAGAGGGAGGAGGACCCAGGGAGCCAGAGAGGGGAAGGGGGACACCCAGGAGAGGGAGGAGGACCCAGGGAGCCAGAGAGGGAGGAGAACCCCGGAGAGAGGGAGAAGGACCCTGTAGAGAGGGAGGATTGGAGGAGGACACGGGGACAGTCGGGAGTGACCGGTGTGGCGGTGGGGGCAGTTTAAAGCACCGATTATACAAGCTGTACACTCAGTACACAACATTGTAGCAAAGTGTCATTTCTTCAGTGTTGTCACATAAAAAGATACAAGAAAAGATTTACACAAATGTGAGGGGTGTACTGACTTTTGTGAGATACTGTATATCACCATGTCGGGTGTCCGTGGTGTAGAAGAGTCTTGTGCTCGGTCCGGGATTTGAACCGGTATCTCAGTTTTTCGGTTGCATTTGTATTCTTCTATTTTGGCAACAAAAGTTTCAGCCCATGAATCTCACATGTGATCGGCTTATATTCTTGTCACACTTCAAGAACGATCACAGCCAACAAATAAAAATGTGACCTTTATTAATAATAACCTCTGGTGTTCACACAAGCATTCTGAGGCTTCAGTCACTGCACAACAATTGTAGAAAAAGGAGAGAATCAACTGCGCTAAGGTGAACAAAAGAACAATAGTGAGCAAAGCAACAGGGTGCTAGTGATCTAGAGTGGCTAAGGACTCAAAAAAAGCTGCACCTGACTGTAGTAACAAACACAGTTAAACGAATAGCAAAAAAAACAGGATGCGCTAAAATATATATACAAACATACAGGATTACTGTCCATGGATAGTAGTCTTAGTAGAACAAACCAGATTAGTGTCCATAAGTGATAAACAAAGGGCTAATGTCCAACTGATCCTATCCGGACCAGAGTGAATTTCATAGCATATTCTTGAAAAAACACCAGTGAAAAAAATGTGATATTAGCAGTAAACGTGGTGACATTCAGTGGAAAGTGCTGATAGTAGATCCTCCACCTTGCAGAAAACAATAACTGCTTACCAGAAGTCCGGTGGTCCCTTAATGAAAAGAAGACCCCAGATTGCACATGCACAACCACCGGAGGGAGGTAGTAGGCCAGGTAAGTTGTCAATCCCCTTCAGGCTAAGAACTCGGAACCGATTTCCAGGGAAAAACAAGAAAGGCCACAATAGTGTAACAACGTCATATAAAAATCCACTAAAAAAGCCAAAAACACACTTACATAAAATCAATGAAAACAGGCATGTCAGTGGTATGCTGGGACTCCGGCCGGAAGCGATCCATGCAAACACTTGACCCGTCCAAAATGAGGAATGGGAAGAGGCACACAGCGGGGGACGAACCGGTGAAACACAATACCCCGCCCGACCGGCCTCGCGAAAAGTCGCCTAATCATGGCCAAGGAAGCCTGCTCCCTGCCAATCCAAGTTGGGGATTGGTCAAGGCTCCTCAAGATACCCCAGGCAACTCTACCTCTCCTCTCCATCCTTTCTTCCAGCACGTTCTAAAAAGAAGAGCCTCCCCAGTCCTCCGGACTGTGCTCCATTTACCAGCCCTCCTGACTGCGACCAGGTGTCCTCCCTGGAGACTCTTAGAAGTTTTCTCTCCCGCTGTCCTCTCTCCGCTCTCTCATATGCCTCTCCCTCCAGGATCTTTTCACTCCTCCTGGATGCACCCAAGCCCCAGCCCACCCAGGGTCACACCCCCAACCCCCGCAGACTGAGGAGCTCCCCGTGGTCCCAAACAGCCTCCACACCTCACTCCAGATTTCCACCTGACAACTCCTCCCCAGCTGGACTGACTCCAGGTATTTCAAGGAGGCCTGCCCCCTGCCAATCCAAGTTGGGGATTGGTCAAGGCTCCTCAAGATATCCCAGTCAACTCTACCTCTCCTCTCCGTATTTTCTTCCAGCACCTTCTAGAAAGAAGAGTCTCCCCAGTCCTCCCGACTGTGCTCACTCACCAGCCCTCCTGACTGTGACCAGGTGTCCTCCCTGGAGACTCTTAGTAGGGTTCTCTCCCGCTGTCCTCTCTCCGCTCTCTCATGTGCCTCTCCCTCCAGGATCTTTTCACTCCTCCTGGATGCACCCAAGCCCCAGCCCACCCAGGGTCACCCCCCTCCTCCGGCAGACTGAGGAGCTTCCTGTGGGCCCAAACAGCCTCTACACCTCACTCCAGCTTACCACCCAACAACTCCTCCCCAGCTGGGCTGACCCCAGGTATTTCAAGGAGGCCTGCCCCCTGTCAATCCAAGTTGGGGATTGGTCAAGGCTCCTCAAGATATCCCAGGCAACACCACCTCTCCTCTCCGTCTTTTCTTCCAGCACCTTCTAGAAAGAAGACTCTCCCCAGTCCTCCCGACTGTGCTTACTCACCAGCCCTCCTGACTGTGACCAGTTGTCCTCCCTGGAGACTCTTAGAAGTGTTCTCTCCCGCTGTCCTCTCTCCACTCTCTCATATGCCTCTACCTCCAGAATCTTTTCACTCCTCCTGGATGCACCCGACCCCCAGCCCACCTAGAGTCACCCCCCCCCCGCAGACTGGGGAGCTCCCCGTGGGCCCAAACAGCCTCCACAACTGACTCCAGCTGTCCACCCAACAACTCCTCCCCAGCTGGGCTGACCCCAGGTATTTCAAGGAGGCCTGCCCCCTGCCAATCCAAGTTGGGGATTGGTCAAGGCTCCTCAAGATATCCCAGGCAACACCACCTCTCCTCTCCGTCTTTTCTTCCAGCACCTTCTAGAAAGAAGAGTCTCCCCAGTCCTCCCGACTGTGTTCACTCACCAGCCCTCCTGACTGTGACCAGTTGTCCTCCCTGGAGACTCTTTAAAGTGTTCTCTCGTTGTCCTCTCTCCGCTCATGTGCCTTTCCCTCTGGGATCTTTTCACTCCTCCTGGATGAACCCGAGCCCCAGCCCACCCAGGGTCACACCCCCCCCCCCCCCCCGCAGACTGGGGAGCTCCCCGTGGGCCCAAACAGCCTCCACACCTCACTCCAGCTTTCCACCCGACAACTACGGGACACGTGGTCACCCTAGGCGTAGATCACCACGGAATCTGTGGTGCTCTATCACCAGAAGTGGGAGCACATACCTGTATTAGACAGGTATCTCCCCCCCCCCCCCCCCTGAAAGGTCCCAAATCTGACACTGGAGGCGACCGGAAAAGCGGAACGCCACTTTGAAGTGAATTAGAACATTTGTAATACACTGCCCACTAGATGGCGCTTTCCTTTCTATACACACACAGGAGTGGTGGGGGAAATCACATGCGATTCTATGCGGTGCGATTTGCGCCCATTCATTTTGTATTAAAGCAAATCACACCGCAAAGTATCAGTACTCGGTATCAGCGAGTACTTGTCCGAAAGTATTGGTACTCCTACTCTCCAATAAAAAATAATAATATCGGTGCAACCCTAGTATGTACTAAGGCGGTGGCAGGTGGGTGACTCCAACCCTAATGAGAGTCACGTTCCCATACCAGAGGGCACGTCGCAGGTTTCACGCCATCCATGTGTCACCTATCTACCAGACTCAGGAATGTGGCGGAACAGATTTTGGGTTGTGGCCCCTGGAACAGGTCCGCCTGGTTCCTCCGGTGTCAGATGTTGTTTTCCCCGAGAGGCAAGAATGTTTCCTAATCATCATGGCTCTCAGACCGACTCCAGACTGCGTACTTGTGTTCCCATCCCCCGGCTGTATTTGATTCTAGTATGAAAAATGTTATACTTACATTCAGGGCCGCCATCAGGGGGGTACAGGCAGTACACCTGTAAGGGGCCCGGAGGTCCCCAGGGGCCCGGATTGCAACCCCTCTTTTTTTTGTAAGGGGCCCGGGTGGCAACCCCCCTTTTTTTGTAAGGGGCCCGGATGGCAACCCCCCTTTTTTTTGTAAGGGGCCCGGATGGCAACCCCCCTTTTTTTAATTTTTTTTTATATTTATATATATATATATATATATATATATATATATATATATATATATATATATTTATTAAAGGGCCTAGAGGTCCCCAGGTTCCCCCGGATGGCAACCCCCCCTATTTTTAATGGGAACTGGTGGGGCTGCATTTAATGGGTGCTGGTGAGGCTGCATTTAATGGGTGCTGGTGAGGCTGCATTAATGGGTGCTGGTGAGGCTGCATTAATGGGTGCTGGTGAGGCTGCATTTAATGGGAACTGGTGGGGCTGCATTTAATGGGTGCTGGTGAGGCTGCATTTAATGGGTGCTGGTGAGGCTGCATTAATGGGTGCTGGTGAGGCTGCATTTAATGGGTGCTGGTGAGGCTGCATTAATGGGTGCTGGTGAGGCTGCATTTAATGGGTGCTGGTGAGGCTGCATTTAATGGGTGCTGGTGAGGCTGCATTAATGGGTGCTGGTGAGGCTGCATTAATGGGTGCTGGTGAGGCTGCATTTAATGGGTGCTGGTGAGGCTGCATTAATGGGTGCTGGTGAGGCTGCATTTAATGGGTGCTGGTGAGACTTCCGAAAAACAAATACAAAAAATCCGCTCGTGATGAGCGCTCCTGCAATTTGCCTGCTCCGCTGTGTGATATTTGGTAAATAGCTAAGGGGTGGGGCTACCCAGTGATGTCACCTGGTGAGGCTGCATTTGATGGGCACTGGTGAGGCTGCATTTGATGGGCACTGGTGAGGCTGCATTTGATGGGCACTTGTGAGGCTGCAATTGATGGGCACTGGTGAGGCTGCATATAATCATACAATGGGTGCTGGTGAGGCTGCATTGATGGGCACTGGTAAAGCTGCATATGATGGGAGCTGGTGAGGCTGCATTTGATGGACTCTGGTGAGTCTACAATTGATAGGCGCTGGTGAGGCTGCATTTGGTGGGCACTGGTGAGGCAGCATTTGATGGGCGCTGGTGAGGCTGCATTTGATGGGTGCTGGTGAGGCAGCATTTGATGGGCACTTGTGAGGCTGCATTTGATGGGCGCTGGTGAGGCTGCATTTGATGGGCACTGGTAAGGCTGCATTTGATAGGCGCTGGTGACGCTGCATTTGATGGGTGCTGGTGAGGCTGCATTTGATGGGCACTGGTGAGGCTGCATTTGATGGACGCTGGAGAAGCTACATTCGATGGGCACTGGTGAGGCTACATTCGATGGGCACTGGTGAGGCTACATTCGATGGGCACTGGTGAGGCTGCATTTGATGGGCACTGGTAAGGCTGCATTTGATAGGCGCTGGTGACGCTGCATTTGATGGGTGCTGGTGAGGCTGCATTTGATGGGCACTGGTGAGGCTGCATTTGATGGGCACAGGTGAGGCTGCATTTGATGGGCACTTGTGAGGCTGCAATTGATGGGCACTGGTGAGGCTGCATATAATCATACAATGGGTGCTGGTGAGGCTGCATTGATGGGCACTGGTAAAGCTGCATATGATGGGAGCTGGTGAGGCTGCATTTGATGGACTCTGGTGAGTCTACAATTGATAGGCGCTGGTGAGGCTGCATTTGGTGGGCACTGGTGAGGCAGCATTTGATGGGCGCTGGTGAGGCTGCATTTGATGGGTGCTGGTGAGGCAGCATTTGATGGGCACTTGTGAGGCTGCATTTGATGGGCGCTGGTGAGGCTGCATTTGATGGGCACTGGTAAGGCTGCATTTGATAGGCGCTGGTGACGCTGCATTTGATGGGTGCTGGTGAGGCTGCATTTGATGGGCACTGGTGAGGCTGCATTTGATGGACGCTGGAGAAGCTACATTCGATGGGCACTGGTGAGGCTACATTCGATGGGCACTGGTGAGGCTACATTCGATGGGCACTGGTGAGGCTGCA
This sequence comes from Rana kukunoris, assembly GCA_029574335.1. Taxonomy (NCBI): domain Eukaryota; kingdom Metazoa; phylum Chordata; class Amphibia; order Anura; family Ranidae; genus Rana; species Rana kukunoris. The sequence continues at coordinate 24,606 of JAJQKJ010001105.1, forward strand.
TTTGATGGGCACTGGTAAGGCTGCATTTGATAGGCGCTGGTGACGCTGCATTTGATGGGTGCTGGTGAGGCTGCATTTGATGGGCACTGGTGAGGCTGCATTTGATGGGCACTGGTGAGGCTGCATTTGATGGGCACTTGTGAGGCTGCAATTGATGGGCACTGGTGAGGCTGCATATAATCATACAATGGGTGCTGGTGAGGCTGCATTGATGGGCACTGGTAAAGCTGCATATGATGGGAGCTGGTGAGGCTGCATTTGATGGACTCTGGTGAGTCTACAATTGATAGGCGCTGGTGAGGCTGCATTTGATGGGCGCTGGTGAGGCTGCATTTGATGGGTGCTGGTGAGGCTGCATTTGATGGGTGCTGGTGAGGCTGCATTTGATGGGTGCTGGTGAGGCTGCATTTGATGGGTGCTGGTGAGGCTGCATTCGATGGGCGCTGGTGAGGCTACATTCGATGGGCACTGGTGAGGCTACATTCGATGGGCACTGGTGAGGCCACATTCGATGGGCACTGGTGAGGCTACATTCGATGGGCGCTGGCAGGCATGGACTGGCCATAGGGACTACAGGGAGTTTCCCGGTGGGCCGATGGCTCAGTGGGCCGGTTTCAGTGACAGCCTGTCAAAGTAATGGCTGCGCAGCTCGCCCTCCACTTCATGCAGTGATGTGAGAAGAATGAGGAAAATACAGAGGAGAATAAGTGAAATAATAAAAGAGGTGAGTGAGGACTCCTTATGTTATGCTACTTATGTTTTTTGCACAGTTGCGTATAGTTTATATACTGTTTTTGTTCTTGTTTGCAAACATAAAGTGGGCCGGTCTGGATAAAGTCCAGGGCCAAATTTTGGTCTCAGTCCATCCCTGGGCGCTGGTGAGGCCACATTCGATGGGCGCTGGTGAGGCCACATTCGATGGGCACTGGTGAGGCCACATTCGATGGGCACTGGTGAGGCTACATTCGATGGGCGCTGGTGATTCTGCATCGATGGGCACTGGTAATCTCACCTTTCTACTGTCGCCACGACCCCCCGAGGACCCCTTTGGGTCCACCTCTTCCTACTCTTCCTATAGACAGGGCTGTCTTAATGAGAGGGAACACCTGGCCACCGCCCAGGGGCCCCAGCTGCATGGGGGGGCCATGCACTTTCCCCACAGCAGCCGGTCCTTGAGCCCACACTGCCCCAAAATTGGGGACCCCCATGATGGCACTGAGAGTGATTGATTTAATGGATTTATAGTGCACCAAATACTGACCAGTCAGGGCAGTGTCTAAGCGCAGATACACAGGGGGGGGGGGGGGGGGGGGGGGCAGGCTGCCTCCTACCTACTTGATGTCTGTGTGCCTGCACTGTCCTCATTGTAGGGGCCCCAGAGCATTTCTTTGCCCCAGGGGCCCATGATGCTATTAGGACGGCCCTGCCTATAGAGCCACCTTTGCTCCAGAACTGAGGACTTTCCTTCATACTGAGGTCCGGCTCTCCGCCGACACCTCCTTCCTATGTGCAGGGACATCTCACAGTCCTCACAGCATCACTCTATGGGAACTCTGCGCTATGGGCGTCGCTAGACGGAAGAGATTATAAAAAATACAATGAAAATGAATGGCACCCAGTGTTGTGAGAAGAAGAAAAGATGCCAAAAAGTAGAAAAGAATGTTGTGGAGCCACCCGAGTCGCGTGACAGTGAGAAGTATTTTTTCGGGCATCTAAAAATAGGATCTAAGTGGAATTCAGGGCTAAAAATAACTAAGACTAAAAGGTTTTAACTGAAAACATTCTCTGCATTAAGGTAAACGACTTCTGTTCACTGGTCCCCCTCCCCCACCCTTATACTTGAACCCGACCTCGATCCAGTGCTGTGCCCGAGAGCAGCGGCTTTCTCCTCTCTCCTCATTGGACAAGCAGGCAGCAGGGGGAGCCGTTGGCTCCTGCTGCTGTCAATCACAGCCTGTGAGAAAAGAGTTGGGGCGGGGCTGAACTGAACTCTGTGGGCCAGATCCACGTACCTTGGCGTCTATTTGTGCGGGCGTAGCGTATCACAGAGCACTTGCGTCCTAAGTTACGGCGGCGTATCGTAAATGGGCCGGCGCAAGCCCGCGTAATTCAAAGTAGGTGGAAGGCGGGCGTGATCCATGTAAATGAAGCGTGACCCCAGCGTAATTGACGCTGTTTACGAACGGCGCATGCGCCGTCCGTGGACGTATCCCAGTGCGCATGCTCGAAATCACGTCGCAAATACTCGTTGGTTTCGGCGTGAACGTAAGTTACGCAAAGCCCTATTCGCGAAGGTTGTACGCAAACGACGGAAAATTCGACGCTGTCCCGACGTCCATGCTTAACATTGCGTACGCCTCATATATCAGGGGTAACTTTACGCCGTAAAACGCCTTACGCAAACGACGTAAAAAAGAATGCGCCGGGCGCACGTGCGTTCGTGAATTGGCGTATCTAGCTCATTTGCGTATTAGACGCGGAAAATATACGGAAGCGCCCCCTAGCGGCCAGCGTAACACTGCAACCAAGATACGGCGTCGTATCTGGGAAAAATTCAGGCGTAACTGCCTTTTTAGAATCGCCGTAAAGATGCGACGGTGGGAATTTGAAAGTTCTGTGGATCTGGCCCTGTGTGTCTATGGACACACGCAGCCCAGCTAGGGGATAGAAGTGCCCCCCATAGCAAGCGACTTGATGTGGCGGGGGGGGGGGGGCTTTCGGCAGGGCGGAGGAGCCAGGAGTGCCGGTGAAGCACACGGGGAGGGGAGCATCGAAGCTGCTCTGTGCAAAACCGCTATATTTTTTGTCTACATATATAGAGTCCCCAGGGCCGCCATCAGGGATTTTGGGGCCCCTTACACAGCTTCAGGCATGGGCCCCCTGGAGCAGAGAACTGGAGGGGGGGTGCTGCCTCCGCAAATTAACCCCTTCAATCCCGGGCTTTTATACCCACCTCCATACCGGGGGGCCTATTCTGGCACTTCTCTCCTACATGTACAAATCAACATTCTTTTGCTAGAAAATTACTCAGAACCCCCAAACATTATATATGGTTTTTTTTTAGCAGACACCCTAGGGAATAAAACGACGGTCATTGCAACGTTTTATCTCGCACGGTATTTGCGCAAAAAAAAATGTTTGGAAAAAAAATTGTTTCATGAATTAAAAAAATAACAAAACAGTAAAGTTAGCAACATTTTTTTGTATTATGTGAAAGATGATGTTACGCCGAGTAAATAGATACCCAACATGTCACGCTTTAATTATGCGCACACTCGTGGAATGGCGCCAAACTTCGGTACTTAAAAATCTCCATAGGCGACGCTTTAATTTTTACAGGTTACCAGTTTAGATTTACAGAGGAGGTCTAGTGGGAGAATTGTTGCTGGCGCGCTAACGCACGCGGCGATACCTCACATGTGTGGTTTAAACGGCGTTTACATATGCCGGCGGGACTTACGCGTGCGTACACTTCTGCACGCGAGCTACCGGGGATAGGGGCGTTTTCATTTTTTTTATATATATATATATATATATATTTTATTTATTTTTTGACTTATTTTTTATTATTATTTTTACACTTTTTTTCATAATTTTTTTTTTTTTTCAATTTTATTCCTATTACAAGGAATGTAAACATCCCTTGTAATAGGAAATGTGTGTGACAGGTCCTCTTTATTAAAAGATACGGGGTCAATAGGACCCCGCATCTCTCCTTCAGGCTGGAAACCATGAGATTGGTGAAAAAAAAATCACTGATCTCATTACTGTTGCTTACAGCCGCAATCGCGGCTTTGTTTACTTATGGGGACCCGGGCGTGACATCATCACATCGCGCCCGGGTTCTCCGACGGTCATAGAGATAACTGGTGACCAGTCATCTCTCTGCTTCCTGCCGACGCCGGACGATTCGTTCTCCGGGCCCCCGAAGGCACGGGAGAGCCCGGAGAAGCACCGGATGGCGGCGGGGGGGGGGGGGATGTCCCCTCCCGCCGCCTGTAAGAACGATCAAGCGGCGGAACCGTGATCATTCTTATGTCGTGCAGAATCGCCGGCTGAAGAAGAGGATATCTGGATGATGCCTCTGGCTGCAGGCATCATTCAGATATTTAACCGCAAAGCTAGGACGTCATTTGACGTCCACCCAGGATGGGAGATCCCATCTGTGGACGTCAAATGACAGTGGGTGGGTATTGAAGTGGTTAAGAAGTGGGGGGGGAGTGTCGCAAGGTGAGAAGCGGGGGGGGGGATGATGATGTCATTACGACGAAACGATCGTCGGGCAGATACACACGCATTGCGAGAAAACACCGTCCTAATGTGGAGCATGCGCACTGGGATACACTGACGGCCGGCGCATGCGCAGTGCGTTCGCCGCGGGATCGCGCCTAGTTTAAATACTACACGCCCCCTACCCGCCCAATTTGAATTCTGCCGGCTCATTTGCATAGGCAAATGAGAAAACAACGTAAAGGCCACCTAGTGGCCGGAGTTGTCATTACAACTACGATCCGCAAGTGTAATGCTTTTACACTTGTCGGATGTTGAAGCGTATCTATGCAAAAGTGATGCTAAGCTAAGCATAGATACGAGACAAAAAAAACGGCGATACGACGGGGTATCTGAGATACTCCATCGTAGCGCCGCTGAGAATCTGGCCCTCCCTGTTTTTTCTGTGGACTTTTTGTTTTGCACTTCATGTGCTGAATTAGTCACTTGCATTGTCTACTTAGTTTATTCACAATATCTGTTGATATATATAGGTATTGGATGCCTGTTGTTCAGTATATATTGTTTTTTGCACAATGCTATAATCATTTTTGTATTCACTGCTTTTTGCACATACTATAGCAATTTTCCAATGATTTATATCACTCATGGTTTTATCATTGTTTATACCTATTGCCTTATATATTGATTTATAGGGTATATGTTGTCCAGCGCTACACTGTTGTTGCTCATTTTTCTTCACACTTTAAGGGCCAGATTCAGGTAGAGTTAGGCTGGCGGATCCAGTGATCCGCCAGCCTAACTGTCACTTTAAGCCGGCGTTTTTGTTTTCTGTAACCAGAAAACAAGAAACGCCGGGTTGAAGGTCCGATGCGAGCAGCGTAAATGAGTTTCGCCATCGCATCGTTACTTCAACTTAAAAATGGCGCCGGGGGCGTTCCCGCCGATTTACGCTCAAAAAATATGTTAATGAGCGGAAATCGGCAATTCACGAGCGAATTCGGGCGTGACGCAGTGACGTTACGACGTTTCTGGAAGCGATACGCGGCGCATAGATAAAGCAGCCCCCTAGTGGAGTATCCTATGTTAAGTATAGGCGTCGTCATCGCGTCGAAAAAAAAAAAATAGCGTCGCTTGCGTAAAAAGTTCATGAATGGGAATGTGACGTCATTGACGTTCATTCACAGAATTTGGAGCATGCGCACTGGGATGCTTTGACACTCGACGCATGCGCAGTACGTTCGCCGCGGGATCGCGCTTAGTTTATATACTACACGCCCCGTACCCGCCCAATTTGAATTCCGCCGGCTCATTTGCGATGCGCTGCCGCAACTTTAGGAGCAAGTGCTTCGTGAATGACAGCACTTGCTCCTAAAATTTCGGCAGAGTAACGTAAATGAGAAGCGTTACTCCAGAGCAAAGATGCTCTGATCTACCTGAATCTGGCCCATTATCTAAGTTGTATACGGGCCAGATTCAGGTAGATGGGAGCATCTTTGCTCTGGAGTAACGCATCTCATTTACGTTACTCTGAAGACCCTTTCAGCGCAAGTACTGTTATTCACATAGCAGTTGCGCGTAAACTTGCGCCAGAGTAACGATAATGCGCTGGCGTAACCTGACGCAAGTGGAAGTGGGTGTGATCATATGTAAATGATGGGCGGAGCCCAGCGCAGAGGCTTACGTTCAGCGCATCATCCACGGAGCATGCGCAGTGAGTGCGGCTCCACTCGCCCCCCTTGTGCGCATGCTCACAACTTCCGTCAGCACCACTTCACGGGAAACGTCAGCGCAATGCGTTCCGCTGGGCGCTTAAAAGCGCTGGCGGAAACGCCATTCCGGCGCAAAAGTATTTCCGTTTCCCCCCACCCCAGGGAAGATACTTTTGCTCGGTGATGGCTGCTCCCGCTACCCCCAGAGAGAGGAGGAACCTCAATTTCAACGCCCAGGAGGTGTCGGTCATCATTTCTGCAATGGAGACTGAGAATGCTTTGCTCCATGGCCAAAAAAGCCGGAAGACCAGCCGGGAGAGGAAGCAGGGCATCCTGGAGTCGATTGCTGCCAGGGTGAATGTCCTGGGGTACTCCACCCGGAGTGCTTCTGACATTCAGAAGAAAATTAATGACCTGCGGCGCAAGGTGAGGGACAAGGTGGCCACCATCAGGAGGCATGAGAGGGGCACAGGTGGTGGTCCCCCATGTCCTGTCACCCTGACCGCAGAGGAGGAGGTGGTCGCACGCTGCCTGGAGAGGGAGCAGGTGGAGGGGGTCCCAGGCTATGACTCCATGGAGGAAGGCTCCAGGACAGGTAAGTGTTTTTTATCCCCTATTTGGTGTGTTGCATGTGGGGGGGGGAGGGTACATGTGCCAAGTGTGTGGGACCACCAACATGTGTCTGCTTTGTGTCATCCACAGATGACGGAGCTGGGACATCATCGGTCAGCGTCCATTCAACCCCATCCCCCCCACGCCATTGTGTGCCCGAGCCACTGGGTGGTGAAGAGGTTGTGGAGGAGAGTGGCCACACCACACCTGCCGAGGTGGTTGTGGAGGATCCTGCTGTGGCAGAGCAGGACTTTTCATTAGTTTTGTCGGTCTCCTCCCCTTCTCCTGGGCCGTCTGTTATCCCCTCCCCCATCCTTGGAAGCCCCTCAAGGGCGACTCCCTCCCCCCGGGAACAACCATCTTCTGGCCCCAGGAAGGCGACCCAGAAGACCAGGGGGGTGTCGGATGATGTCCAGGACCAGTTGGCGAGGGATCACGCCAGGCAGACTGAACAAATGGGGGCCATAGTAGGCCATTTGGAGAAAGTGGCTGACAGCCTGGGCTCCGTTGCCAACATCAGCAACGCAGTGCAGGATGTGAGTTGCAACTGCGCTGCAGTGGTCACCAGTTTGGGGGAGGTGCAGGGGGATATTACACAACTCACTGCAGCCGTCCAGGCCAACACTGCTGCCATCCAGGTTAACAGTGCTGCCATCCGGGACCAGGGGAGGCTGAGTCGGCGGGCCCCGCATTACCAGGTCACCCGTCAGCTCCGGATGCAGGCCCAGACAAACTCTTACCTCGGCCGGATAGCCAGGGCCTTGGAGGGCATGCAGGCCACACCTGCCAGGAGTGGCCCACCTGGGGATCAGCCACCTCCAGATGCCCCCCCACCCCCACCCACTCCATCCAGACAGCTGAGGAGCCAGAGAGGTGCGGCAAGAAGAAGCCCCCGGCATCCCCGATGAGGCTTTTATTTTTTTGGGTTTATCTGATTTTTTTGGACATACTCAGGTCATGAGTTTTTGTTTATTTATTTTCTCAGGTTATGAGATTTTGTATTTCTTTTTTTACTGCACACGGTCAGGAGTGCAGGGGACAGTGTGAATGGTGTGTGAATGTGAGGGGGTGGCACTCCTGCCAGTAAGGGGTGTCACCCTCGGCCGTGGTGGTGAAGTTAACCCCACGGCTGAATGAATGACGTGTGAAAGGTGTGTGAATGGACAGTGACATCATTGGGGCCTTGACGCTGGCGTTGCTGCTCCCAACTCCTACATGCTGGACTTGGGCTAATCCAATGCGATGTGCATGTGGTGTGTGTGATCTAGGGACATCAGTGGTGTACACGCGTGCACTGTCTGTGTGATTAATGTTTTGGTTTAGTGTCCAAAGATGCCTACGGCGAGGACCCTCCTGACTGCTCTTCCATCAGCAGACTGGGTGTCCTCTGGCAGGTGGGCACTGTGTGGGTCGGGGGTCAGGTCATCACGTATGTCAATCTGCAGGCCTTTTCTCATAGCAAAGTTGTGCAGAATACAACATGCAGCGATGATCTGACACACGAAGGTAGGGGAATACAATAGGGTCCCCCCAGACTTATCCAGGCAGTGGAAACGGGACTTCAGGAGCCCAAATGTTTGCTCCACCACTGCACGGGTTTTGATGTGTGCTTCATTGTATTTTCTCTCTCCTCTGGTTTGGGGGTTGCGGAAAGGAGTCATTAGATGGGGTCCCAGTGCATATGCAGAGTCACCTGTAAGACATGAGGATGTTAGTCATGCATGTACCACTTTTGATGTGCATCACGGGAGGGGATAGTCATGCCAGACTCCCATGTCACTCACCAACCAGCCATCTGTCCCCATACATGTTCTGCTCGAATTCTGCTGGGATGGGGCTCTGATTGTATATGTAGCTGTCATGGCTGGACCCGGGGTGTTTGGCACGGACGTGCCATATGAGGCGTTGGGCATCGGCTATCACCTGTACGTTGATGGAATGCCAATGCTTCCGATTGCGGTATATGTGCTCTGTGGCACTGGGGGGCTGTAGGGCCACATGTGTGCAATCAATGGCCCCCACAGTGCGTGGGAATCTGGCAATGTTGTAGAAATCTGTCATTGCCTTCTGCCGTAGCTCCTCAGTGGTGGGTCTGATGAACTGGTTGGACATGCGTCTGAGGATTGCAGGGACAACCTGGTGCACACATCTGCTTATGGAGGATTGTGACATCCCAGCCACCACTCCACTTGTACGCTGGAATGATCCACTTGCAAGGAAATGAAGTGTTGCCAGGACCTTCACCAGTGGCTGCACTGCTTGTGAGCGGTGTGTTGGGCTGGTGATGTCATCCTGCAGGGTTGTGGTTAGTTAAAGTATTGCATCAGGGCTGAATCTGAAGAGGCGATACACCTCCTCATCCCCCATGCCAAAGAGGTTCATACGAGTGCGGTATATCCTCTCACGTGCCCGCCTCCTCCGTACCGGGGGACCCATCAGTAGTTCTAGGACCACAATTGCCCCTGGCATGTTGGCACACAGAGGTGTTGTCCTGCAAGTGGGGGTGCTCAGCTAGCTCCTATAGTCGGTAACGCTGCTGTAGCTGCTCTCCTGCTGACCTGTGACCGTCTGGAGTAAAGATAAAGCAGCCTTTTGTAGAAATAACTTTGCGCCGGACGGACGAGATACGCGCGGCGCATGTAGCCAGCGTATGGTGCTAATCCGTTCGTGAATTGGGAAAAATCCCTCATTTGCATATTTGCAGGGGAAATCAATAGGCGCGACTGATGCGCCCAGGGAAATTAAGCGCTGACGATACTCTGGCGTCGGAACGTTCCGCCGGTCGCAAATGACCCGTTATTGGGCGCATCTAGTTTGGTGGGTACGGGCACATAGAAACGACGGCGCATCATCACAGTTACGCGGCGCATATCGAATTACTCCAGCGCAAGTGTTCCTGAATCTGGCCCGTAGTGTTTAGCAGCAGGACGTCCTTCTCAGGACCATATCTTAATTGTTTTATTAACATTATTTTTTCACTAAGCGCAAATTCCCCCCATCCCCCCTCTTTTCCTTTCTTTTACCCATTTGATGGGCACGGTTGGCTGCATGTGATGGGCACAGTGGTTTCATAAGACGGGCACAATTAGCTGAATATGATGAGAACAGTAGCTGCATACGATGGGCACAGTTGGCTGCTTTTGCTGGGCACAGTTGGCTGCATTTGATGGGCACAGTGGCTGCATATGATGGGCACAGTGGCTGCATATGATGGGCACAGTTGGCTGCATATGATGGGCACAGTTGGCTGCATATGATGGGCATATGACAGGCACAATTAGCTGAATATGATGAGAAAAGTAGCTGCATATGATGGGCACAGTTGGCTGCTTTTGCTGGGCACAGTTGGCTGCATTTGATGGGCACAGTGGCTGCATATGATGGACAAAGTGGCTGCATTTGCTGGGCACAGTTGGCTGAATTTGCTGGGCACAGCTGGCTGCATTTGATGGGCACAGTTGGCTGCATATAATGGGCACAGTTGGCTGCATATGATGGGCACAGTGGCTGCATTTGCTGGGCACAGTTGGCTGCATATAATGGGCACAGTTGGCTGCATATGATGGGCACAGTGGCTGCATTTGCTGGGCACAGTTGGCTGCATATTATGGGCACAGTGGCTGCATATGACGGACACAGTGGCTGCATTTGCTGGGCACAGTTGGCTGAATTTGCTGGGCACAGCTGGTTGCATTTGATGGGCACAGTTGGCTGCATATAATGGGCACAGTTGGCTGCATATGATGGGCACAGTGGCTGCATATTATGGGCACAATTAGCTGCATATGATGGGCACTATTAGTGGAATATTATGAGAACAGTAGCTGCATATGATGGGCACAGTTGGCTGCTTTTGCTGGGCACAGTTGGCTGCATATGATGGGCACAGTGGCTGCATATGATGGGCACAGTGGCAACAATTGATGGGCACAGTGGCGACAATTGATGGCACAGTGGTGACAATTGATGGCGCAGTGGCTGTGTTTGATGGGCACAGTGGCTGTGTTTGATGGCATGGCACAGTGGCAACAATTGATGGGCACAGTAGCGACAATTGATGGCACAGTGACTGCGTTTGATGGCATGGCACAGTGGCGACAATTGATGGGCACAGTGGCGACAATTGATGGGCACAGTGGCGACAATTTATGGCGCAGTGGCTGTGTTTGATGAGCACAGTGGCTGCGTTTGATGGCATGGCACAGTGGCGACAATTGATGGCACAGTGGCTGCATTTGGTGGGCACAGTGGCTGTGTTTGATGGCACAGTGGCGGCAATTGATGGGCGCAGTAAGGCTGCAACTGATTTTTTTTTCGGTTTGTTTGCGCCCCTCCAAAAATTTGGAGCACCAGCCGCCACCGTTGCCGGTTTTTGATAACGTCTCTCACCAACCTTCTTCTTATCTTATAAATATAATGATACATTTGGAGAAGGAAAGATACTTTATTGTCGGCTTCCTGTTACCAGATTTACATATTGTAAGTCATTTTTATTTCAACCAGAAAAAAAATCCATAACAAGGACTATAAAGTGATTTAAAAATGTGTCTAAAATTATCTTTAATCATCATGTGTTACATCAAACAGTGTCTATCCCCCCCCCCGTGTCTACCCCCCCCGTGTCTACCCCCCCCGTGTCTATCCCCCCGTGTCTACCCCCCCCCCCCCGTGTCTATCCCCCCCGTGTCTATTCCCCCCTCCCCGTGTTTATCTCAGGGTCTCCCCCCCATGTCTATCTCAGGGTCCCCCCCCGTGTTTATCTCAGGGTCCCCCCCCCGTGTTTATCTCAGGGTCCCCCCTGTATCTATCTCAGGGTCCCCCCCTGTGTCTATCTCAGGGTCTCCTCGTTGGGTGGGGGACCTCCATTGAGAAGGTCGGCTTTGCCCCTCCACTAGTGCCCTGTGTTCACATTGTTCACATTTATAATGTTTGTTGGTTGGGGTTGGGGTTGGTATGAGGGGACGGGGTACATGATGGTCTGCGCTGGCGCCATCACCGTGGTGGTCTGAGCCGTCATGAAGGAAGCCGGTCTCTTGTATCTCTTGATCTCTCGGGCCATCTGGCACCAGGAACAGCATAAACACCAATACATCATACAGCAGTCATCGCAGATCGATCCCTGGGGAGAGAGAGAGAGAGAGAGAGAGAGAGAACAAGGGGGAAAGGAGAGGGGGTGAGAGAGGGGAGAGAGAGAGAGGGGGGGAGAGAGGGGAGAGAGAGAGAGAGCATGGGGGAAAGGAGAGAGGGGGAAGAGAGAGCACAGGAGGAAAAGATAGGGGGTGAGAGAGGGGAGAGAGAGAGGGGGGAGAGAGGGGAGAGAGAGCACAGGGGAAAGGAGAGAGGGGGAAGAGAGAGCACAGGGGGAAAAGAGAGGGGTGAGAGAGAGAGCACAAGTGAAAGGAGAGGGGGGTGAGAGAGAGAGAGCACAGGGGGAAAGGAGAGAGGGAAGAGAGAGAGCACAGGGGGAAAGGAGAGGGGGAGAGAGAGCACAGGGGGAAAGGAGAGAGGGAAGAGAGAGAGCACAGGGGGAAAGGAGAGGGGGAAGAGAGAGCACAGGGGGAAAAGAGAGGGGGTGAGAGAGAGAGCACAGGGTAAAGGAGAGAGGGAAGAGAGAGCGCACAGGGGGAAAGTAGAGTGGGGAGAGCGAGCACAGGGGGAAAGGAGAGAGAGGGGAGAGAAAGAGCACAGGGGAAAGGAGAGAGGGGGAGAGACAGAGAGCACAGGGGGAAAGGAGAGGGGGGAGAGAGGGGAGAGAGAGGAGAGAGGGGAGAGAGAGCACAGGGGGAAAGGAGAGGGGTGAGAGAGAGAGGAGAGAGAGAGAGCACAGGGGAGAGGAGAGGGGGTGAGAGAGAGAGCCCAGGGGGAAATGAGAGAGGGGGAGAGAGAGAGCACAGGGGGAAATGAGAGTGGGGAGAGAGGGGAGAGAGCACAGGGGGGAAGGAGAGGGGGTGTGAGAGAGAGAGAGAGAGAGAGCACAGGGGGAAAGGAGAGAGGGGGAGAGAGAGAGCACAGGGGGAAATGAGAGTGGGAAGAGAGGGGAGAGAGAGCACAGGGGGGAAGGAGAGGGGGTGAGAGAGAGAGAGCACAGGGGGAAAGGAGAGGGGGTGAGAGAGATAGAGAGCACAGGGGGAAAGGAGAGGGGGTGAGAGAGGGGAGAGAGAGCACAGGGAGAAAGAAGACAGGGGAGAGAGAAAGCATAGGTGGAAATGAGAGAGGGGAGAAAGAGCACCGGGGAAAGGAGAGAGTGGTGAGAGAGGGGAGAGAGAGAGAGCACAGGGGGAAAGGAGAGAGGGGTGAGAGAGGGGAGAGAGTGCACAGGGGGAAAGGAGAGAGGGACATGAGAGGGGAGAGAGAGAGAGCACGGGGAAGAAGAAAGGGTTGAGAGAGGGGAGAGACAGAGCACAGGGGGAAAGGAGAGAGGGGCGAGAAAGCGGAGAAAGAGAGAGAGAGAACAGGGGGAAAGGAGAGAGGGAGAGAGAGAGAGCACAGGGGGAAAGAAGAGAGGGGCAAGAGAGCAGAGAGAGAGAGCACAGGGGGGAAGGAGAGAGGGGGAGAGAGAGCACAGGGGGAAAGGAGAGAGGGGGAGAGAGAGCACAGGGGGAAAGGAGAGAGGGCAGAGAGAGCATAGAGGGGAGAGACAGGGGAAAAGAGAAAGTGAGGAAAGGAGAGTTAGGGGTAGAGAAAAGAGAAGTGTAGAGACATAGAGGGGAGAGAGGAGAGAGAGTAGAGTGAGAGGAGAGAGAGGGAGCAGAGGAGAGTGAATGGTACAGGGGTAGAAAGGAGAGAGAAAAGGGAAGAGAGGAGAAGAGAATAGTAAATGGAGAGAAGATAGCAGTAGGAGAGCAGGGTGAGGGGAGGGAGGGGGAGAGAGGAGAGAAAGGAAAGTGAGGGGAGAAAGAAGCAAGAGCAGAAGATTAGAGGGGGAGATGAGAGAGGAGATACAGGAGAAAGAGGGAGGATAGAAGTAGAAGAGAGGTAGGGAGGAGAAGAGTGAGGGGAAGAGGGGAGAGAGGAGAGAGAGGAAAGAGGAGAGAGGGAGGGGGGAAGGAGAGCAAGGGGAGAGAGGAGAGAGGGGGAGGAGAGGAATTGGAGCCGGAAGAGAGGTCGGGAGGAGAAGAGAGAGAGGGGTAGAGGGGGCAGAGGAGAGAGAGGGAAGAGAAGAGATAAAAGAGAGAGTAGAGAGAGGGAAAAGGGGGGAGGAGAGTGAGGGGAGAGAGGAGAGAGGGGAAGGAGAGGAACGTGAGGGGGAAGAGAGGTAGAGAGGAGAAGAGAGTGCGGGGGGAGAGGAGAGAGAGGGGAGAGATGATGGAGAGAAGAGTTATTCAGTCTCCAGGCCTTCTTCCATTGCAGAATATACATGTACCAGTGATAATAAATTATTTTTTTCCTCCACTTCCAGAAGGGGGTGTATATAGAAGAGGCGGAGTCTCTTGCGGAGCATACCATGTACTTTACCATTAGGTACAATCTGTCTTTAGGGCGACATGTAAACCCTTCCATCTACCTTCTCTTCTCTACATCCATTCAACGTGCTGAATTATAACGCTTGTCTGAGAGAATTCAGGAAAGAAAGGGGGCAGAGAGCTTAATCTACACTCAGCAAAACACAGTGAGAAGAGCTCTGAGAGCTGATTGGAGGAAAGAGACACTCCCCCCCCCCTTTCACATAGCACACAGGAACAATGCTAAGGTTGTCAATCACAGGCTGTGTGCTGGAGGTCCCTACCCTGTCAACTTTTATCTCTTGGTGTCAGGAAAACGTGTCGGAAATACCGGAAATACCTCGTGCAGAGAGCAGAGGAAGAAGGCAGTAGTCAGAAATGACACGTAGTGCTCCGGATTGAGACAAGTACAGTCTTATTCTTTGCTCATATTTCGTGTCTGAGGTTTAGAGGGCCAAACCCCCCTCCCCCCGTTCGGTTCACAGCAGAACTCCTGAACCGGAAAAAAGTTCTAACCAGAACGGCAAGCCCCATTGAAGTCAACAGGACAAAATCAAAAGTGCCCATTTTGAAGGTTTACATGCAAGTAATTGGCCATAAAAGGGTCATGGGGGGGGGGGGGGCTGGGACACTGCCCTGGGGGACATGTATCAATGCAAAAAAAATTATTGAAAACAATATTTTTTTCAGGAGCAGTGGTTCTAATGATGCTAAAAGTGCAACAATAAAAATGAATACAAATTCCTTTAAATATAGTGCCTGGGGGGTCCCCTTAGTCTACCTGTAAAGTGGCACATCTGTACCATGTATAGAACCTGCTGCAGCAAAAATGTCATTTATAAAGAAAAAAATAAAAAAGAGGAGTCAAATACAATTTTTGGTGCAGATTTTTAAGGGAACCCCATGCCAAAAAAAACAAAATGGCATTCCCCCCCCCCCAAAATCCATATTAGACTCTTACCTAAGCATGCAGCCTGGCAGGTCAGGAAAAGGGGGGGGGGGGGCGAGCGAGCTCCTCCTTTCCTGAACCATACCAAGCTGCATGCTCTCACCATGGATGGGTGGGTGCTTTTTGTTGGGGGGGGGGGTTTGCCCCATCCCACACCAAAGCACCTTATTCCCACATTGATGGGGACAAGGGTCTCTTCTCGACAATCCTGGTCTATGGTTGTCAGGGTCTGCGGGTGTGGGGGGGGGGGGCTTATCGGAATCTGGAAGCCCCCTTTAACAAGGAGGCCCCCAGATCCCTCATCCCATCAACATGGGGACAAGCTTTGTCCAAAGCACCCACCCCCCCATGTTAAGGGCATGTGGCCTGGTATAGTAAGGCCTGGTATGATTTGGGGGGGGGGGCGCTAGATCGTACCCCCACCCCCTTTCCTGACCTGCCAGTCTCCATGCCAAGATAAGGGTCTGGTATGTTGTTGTTTTTTAAATATTGCCATTATTCCTTCCCCACTGTAAGGGGCAACTCTGAAGACTCTAAAGTAAAGGGTACCTCGGATGTAAAGGGCACTGCTGCAGAACAAGATGTAAGGGAGGCTCTGATGTAAAGAGACCCCTTACATCATAGCCCCCTTTTATACCATGGTCTGCAGAGTCCCTCTTTACATCAGGGTCTGCAGAGTTCCCCATTGCACTCTAAGGGGCAGCCTTGCAGACTCTGATATAAAGGGGAACTCTGTGGAATCGGATGTACTGGGGAACTCTGTGGAGTCTGATGTAAGGGGAACTCTGTGGAGTCTGATGTAAGGGAGAACTCTGTGGAGTCTGATGTACAGGGGAGCACTGTGGAGTCTAATGTAAGGGAAAACCTTATGGAATGTGATGTAAAGGGGAACTCTGTGGCGTCTGATGTTAAAGAGAACTCTGAGTCTTATGTAAGAGAGAACTCTGTGGAGCCTGATGTACAGGGGAACTCTGTGGAGTCTGGTGTAAGGGAGAACTCTGTGGAGTCTGATGTACAGGGGAACTCTGTGGTCTCTGATGTAAAGGGGAACTCTGTGGAGTCTGATGTAAAGGGCAACTCTGTGGTCTCTGATGTAAAGGGGAACTCTGTGGTCTCTGATGTAAAGGGGAACTCTGTGGAGCCTGATGTACAGGGGAACTCTGTGGAGTCTGGTGTAAGGGAGAACTCTGTGGAGTCTGATGTACAGGGGAACTCTGTGGTCTCTGATGTAAAGGGGAACTCTGTGGAGTCTGATGTAAAGGGCAACTCTGTGGTCTCTGATGTAAAGGGGAACTCTGTGGTCTCTGATGTAAAGGGGAACTCTTTGGGGTCTAATGTACAGGGGAACTCTGTGGAGTCTGATGTAAAGGGGAACTCTGTGGAGTCTGATGTAAAGGGGAACTCTGTGGTCTCTGATGTAAAGGGGAACTCTGTGGAGTCTGATGTAAAGGGGAACTCTGTGGAGTCTGATGTAAAGGGGAACTCTGTGGTCTCTGATGTAAAGGGGAACTCTGTGGAGTCTGATGTAAAGGGGAACTCTGTGGTCTCTGATGTAAAGGGGAATCTGTGGAGTCTGATGTAAAGGGGAACTCTGTGGAGTCTGATGTAAAGGGGAACTCTGTGGAGTCTGATGTAAAGGGGAACTCTGTGGTCTCTGATGTAAAGGGGAATCTGTGGAGTCTGATGTAAAGGGGAACTCTGTGGAGTCTGATGTAAAGGGGAACTCTGTGGTCTCTGATGTAAAGGGGAACTCTGTAGAGTCTGATGTAAAGGGGAACTCTGTGGAGTCTGATGTAAAGGGGAACTCTGTGGTCTCTGATGTAAAGGGGAATCTGTGGAGTCTGATGTAAAGGGGAACTCTGTGGAGTCTGATGTAAAGGGGAACTCTGTGGAGTCTGATGTAAAGGGGAACTCTGTGGAGTCTGATGTAAAGGGGAATCTGTGGAGTCTGATGTAAAGGGGAACTCTGTTACATAGCACCTAGGCACCGATTCCCCCCTTTAAGCCCCTCCTACTCTGTGCCAAATTCTGGCTATGCATAGTAATCGTTTCATCCCAGGGTTCCTCAGGTCTTTCATCATCCTAGTCACATACTTCGGGCCACAGCCGGGTACTTACGGGAATTTTGTACCGCTCCCGGACCGATGCCCGCATTGCCAGAGATATAGGGGGACAAGCCGGAGAATAGCCTAGGCAAGCTGTGTCCAGCAGGGGGAGGCACAGACACTCGCCGTGTTCGCTGACCGTCGCGCACTGGAAGCAGGGGAAGACCCAAAAGGCAAAGCAACCTGAGAAGAGATGGGAGAGACTCCGTTACATCATGGAAAATCATATCTGGTGGAGAGAATGATATTTTAGTCAGTTGTACACAGGCCGTCTGCAAGCAGGCAGTCAGTGCTGGAGTTTCTTTTAGGAAAGCCTAGCATGTTTGCACACTGGGTATTGAGGCCACAGGTTGTGATAGGTATGTACCTGTAAGACGTTCTAGAAATGAGTCAAATTGGGGCCATTATACTTCCTTTTAAAAGAGCTTTTTGTATGCCAAGTCCCGCCCCTGCAGAACCAGAGATAATTGTAGCATTGAGAATTAGGGAAAAGATTTTCACCGCCTGCTCTGCCCAGGACTGGTGCGGCCTTACCCAGCTACAGTGCTCCCAGCATGCTCTGCAATCCAGCGCGGAAGTGGGGAAGTGTAAAGAGCTTTTTTTTTGTATGCTAAGTCCCGCCCCTGCAGAACCAGAGATAACTGTAGAATTGAGAATTAGGGAAAAGATTTTCTCCGCCTGCTCTGCCCAGGACTGGTGCGGCCTTACCCAGCTACAGTGCTCCCAGCATGCTCAGCAATCCAGTGCTTACTCGGCCACAAAGAATTATGGGATGGCTGTTTTTTTTTCCCCCAAAACGTCACTGGCCCTGGGCAGGCTGGTCAATGCTAAATGCAGATATCAGCTATGTGGCTCCAGGTCAGGATGTCATGTGGAGGGTTTTCCTGAGCTCTCCACTTTCCTGGTGATCCCCAGGAATGCTTCTTCTTGCCAGTCATGCCTAGTTCTACCCTAAGCAACTTCAGGAGAGCCAACAGGGAAGTATAAATAGATTTTTTTTATGCTAAGTCCCACCCCTGCAGAACCAGAGATAATTGTAGAACTGGAAAGTAGGGAATGATTTACACCGCCTTATGCTGCCCAGGAATGCGTATTCTTCCCAGTCATGCCGAGTTTAGCTCTAGGCAACTTCAGGAGAGCCAGCAGGGAAGTAAAAAGGGCTTTTTCTTATGCTAAGTCCCACCCCTGCAGAACCAAAGATAATTGTAGAATTATAAAGTAGGGAATGATTTGCACTGCCTGCTCTGCCCAGGGCTGGTGCAGCCTTACCCATCTACAGTGCTCCCAGCATGATCTGCAATCCAGTGCTTACTTGGCCACAAAGAATTGTGGGATGGCTGTTTTTTTTCCTCCCAAAACGTCACTGGCCCTGGGCAGGCTGGTCAATGCTAAATGCACATATCAGCTATGTGGTTCCAGGATGTCGTGTGAAGGGTTTTCCTGGGCTCTCCACTTACCTTATGCTGCCCAGGAATGCTTATTTTTTCCAGTCATGCCGCGTTTAGCTCTAAGCAACCTCAGGAGAGCCAGTGGGGAAGTATAAAGAACCTTTTTTGTTTGCTAAGCCCCGCCCCTGCAGAACCAAATACAATTGTAAAATTGGAAATTAGGGAAAGATTGCACCGCCTGCTCTGCTCAGGGCTGGTGCAGCCTTACCCATCTACAGTGCTCCCAGTATGATCTGCAATCCAGCGACTACTTGGCCACTAAGAAATTATGGGATGGCTGTTATTCTCAAAACCTCACTGGCACTGGGCAGACTGGTCAATGCCAACTGCAGACATCTGCCATGTGGTTTCCAGGATGTTGTGTGAAAGGTTTTCCTGAGCTCTCCACTTGCCTGGTGCTCCAGAGGAATTCTTCTTATTGCCAATCATGTCTAGTTCAGCTCTAAACAGGAAAGTATAAAGAACTTTTTTGTATGCTAAGTCCCACCCCTGCGGAGACAATTTTCGAATAGAGAATTAGGGGAAGATTTGCATATCCCTGTATTTAAAAAGCAGTATGAACTCCACAGATGGTGTGTGATTTTAATTTTTTTTAATTGTCCTAGGTGGAAAAAAAAAGGAAACATTCAGATGAGAGTGACACTTACATGTGCCCATGTCTTCGCAGCAGTCGCAGATTCCGGAACTCCAGCCGTTTGGTGGGGCTTGCGTTACCATCGTTGTGTGGGAGACCACCGAAGGTGGTTGTACTGCGATGGGATACATTGTCTGCAAGGGACAACCAATAAAAAAATTAGCGACCCCATATGTTACTACGCCCCCACAAAGGACAACCAATGACAACTTGGTGACCCCATATTAGTAATAGGGTCACTGTTCAGAAAAGCTCCACCTTTTTCTCATTCCGCTCTTTTGCGAGCCCTGCCTTCTGCTCTCTCCCGAGCCCTGCCTTCTGCTCTCTCCCGAGCCCTGCTTTCCGCTCTCTTCCAGGCCCTGCCTTCCGCACCCTCCAGAGCGCTGCTTTCTGCACTCTCCAGATATGTGCCTTATGCTCTCTCCCGAGCCCTGCCTTCTGCACTCTCCTGAACCCTGCCTTCAGCTCTCTCCCGAGCCCTGCCTTCCACTCTCTCCCGAGCCCTGCTTTCCGCTCTCTTCCAGGCCCTGCCTTCCGCACCCTCCCGAGTGCTGCTTTCTGCACTCTCCAGAGATGTGCCTTATGCTCTCTCCCAAGCCCTGCCTTCTGCACTCTCCAGAGCGGTGCCTTATGCTCTATCCCGAGCCCTGCCTTCTGCACTCTCCAGAGCGGTGCCTTATGCTCTCTCCCGAGCTCTGCCTTCCGCTCTCTTCCTAGTGCTGCGTTCTGCACTCTCCTGAGCCCTGCCTTCCACACCCTCCCGAGCCCTGCCTTCTACACTCTCCCGAGCCCTGCCTTTTGCACCTTACCAAGCACTGCCTTCCGCACTCTCCCAAGCCCTGCCTTTTGCACCCTCCAGAGCCTTGCCTTCCGCACCCTCCTGAGCCTTGCCTTCTGCACTCTCCCGAGCCCTGACTTCTGCACTCTCTTGAGCATTGCCTTCTGCACCTTACCAAGCCCTGCCTTCCACGCTCTCCTGAGGCCCTGCCTTCCGCACTCTCCCGAGCCCTGCCTTCTGCACTCTTCCTAGTGCTGCCTTCTGCATTCTCCCGAGCAGTGCCTTCCACTCTCTCCTGAGCCCTTGTTTCCGCACTCTCCCGAGTCCTGCCTTCCACTCTCTCCCGAGCCTTGCCTTCCGCACCCTCCTGAGCCCTGCCTTCCGCACCCTCCCGAGCCCTGCCTTCTGCACTCTCCCGAGCCCTGACTTCTGCACTCTCCCGAGCCCTGACTTCTGCACTCTCCGGAGCCCTGACTTCTGCACTCTCCCGAGCCCTGACTTCTGCACTCTCTCTCGAGCCCTGCCTTCTGCACCTTACCAAGCCCTGCCTTCCGCACTCTTCTGAGGCCCTGCCTTCCACACTCTCCTGAGGCCCTGCCTTCCTCACTCTCCCGAGCCCTGCCTTCCGCACTCTTACTAGTGCTGCCTTCTGCATTCTCCCGAGCGGTGCCTTCCACTCTCTCCTGAGCCCTCGTTTCCGCACTCTCCCGAGTCCTGCCTTCCAGTCTCTCCCGAGCCTTGCTTTACGCACCCTCCTGAGTCCTGCCTTCTGCACTCTCCCGAGCCCTGCCTTCCGCTCTCTCCCGAGCCCTGCCTTCTGCTCTCTGCCGAGCCCTGCCTTCCGCTCTCTGCCGAGCCCTGCCTTCCGCTCTCTGCCGGGCCCTGCCTTCCGCTCTCTGCCGAGCCCTGCCTTCTGCTCTCTCCCGAACCCTGCCTTCCGCTCTCTCCCGAGCCCTGCCTTCCGCTCTCTGCCGAGCCCTGCCTTCCGCTCTCTGCCGAGCCCTGCCTTCCGCTCTCTGCCGAGCCCTGCCTTCCGCTCTCTGCCGAGCCCTGCCTTCTGCACTCTCCAGAACCCTGCCTTCAGCTCTCTCCCGAGCCCTGCCTTCCTCTCTCTCCCGAGCCCTGCCTTCCACTCTCTCCTGAGCCCTGCTTTCGGCTCTCTTCCAGGCCCTGCCTTCCGCACCCTCCAGAGCGCTGCTTTCTGCACTCTCCAGATATGTGCCTTATGCTCTCTCCCGAGCCCTGCCTTCTGCACTCTCCAGAGCGGTGCCTTATGCTCTATCCCGAGCCCTGCCTTCTGCACTCTCCAGAGCGGTGCCTTATGCTCTCTCCGGAGCTCTGCCTTCCGCTCTCTTCCTAGTGCTGCCTTCCACACCCTCCCGAGCCCTGCCTTCTGCACTCTCCCGAGCCCTGTCTTCTGCTCTCTCCCAAGCCCTGCCTTCCACTCTCTCCCGAGCCCTGCCTTCCACTCTCTGCCGAGCCCTGCCTTCTGCACTCTCCTGAACCCTGCCTTCAGCTCTCTCCCGAGCCCTGCCTTCCGCTCTCTTCCAGGCCCTGCCTTCTGCACCCTCCCGAGTGCTGCTTTCTGCACTCTCCAGAGATGTGCCTTATGCTCTCTTCCAAGCCCTGCCTTCTGCACTCTCCAGAGCGGTGCCTTATGCTCTATCCCGAGCCCTGCCTTCTGCACTCTCCAGAGCGGTGCCTTATGCTCTCTCCCGAGCTCTGCCTTCCGCTCTCTTCCTAGTGCTGCCTTCTGCACTCTCCTGAGCCCTGCCTTCCACACCCTCCTGAGCCTTGCCTTCTGCACTCTCCCGAGCCCTGACTTCTGCACTCTTTTGAGCCCTGCCTTCTGCACCTTACCAAGCCCTGCCTTCCACGCTCTCCTGAGGCCCTGCCTTCCGCACTCTCCCGAGCCCTGCCTTCTGCACTCTTCCTAGTGCTGCCTTCTGCATTCTCCTGATTGGTGCCCTCCACTCTCTCCTGAGCCCTTGTTTCCGCACTCTCCCGAGACCTGCCTTCCACTCTCTCCCGAGCCTTGCCTTCCGCACCCTCCTGAGCCCTGCCTTCTGCACCCTCCCGAGCCCTGCCTTCTGCACGCTCCCGAGCCCTGCCTTCTGCACTCTCCCGAGCCCTGCCTTCTGCACGCTCCCGAGCCCTGCCTTCTGCACTCTCCCGAGCCCTGACTTCTGCACTCTCCCGAGCCCTGACTTCTGCACTCTCCCGAGCCCTGACTTCTGCACTCTCCCGAGCCCTGACTTCTGCACCTTACCAAGCCCTGCCTTCCGCACTCTCCTGAGGCCCTGCCTTCCGCACTCTCCTGAGGCCCTGCCTTCCGCACTCTCCTGAGGCCCTGCCTTCTGCACTCTCCCGAGCCCTGCCTTCCGCACTCATCCTAGTGCTGCCTTCTGCATTCTCCCGAGCAGTGCCTTCCGCTCTCTCCTGAGCCCTTGTTTCCGCACTCTCCCGAGTCCTGCCTTCCACTCTCTCCCGAGCCCTGCCTTCTGCTCTCTCCCGAGCCCTGCCTTCCGCACTCTCCCGAGCCCTGCCTTCTGTACCGTCCCGAGGAGGAGGGGTCAGGCACACCATTTCTGCCCCCCCCCCCCCAAAATGCGTCAGCTACTTGTTGGAGTTAGGGAGTTTCATGACCTCATTCCTGGGTTTTAAAACACGACTTTGGTAATGTGAGTATATTTATTTTACATCTTTTTTTTTTTTTTTTTGCCCTCTTGTCTTTATGTACACAGGATCAGACATCAGTGTGTGCTGAAGCTTTATTACCATTACACCTGTTCTCAGCAGGGGGGAGGGGGGCTCTATTGGATTATTTATTGTTCAGACTGTGCTGCCTGTATAGTGATTGTGATTAAAGATAAAGCCTTAAAAATAATTTGTTATTACATATACGTATTTTTTTCTTTTTACATACACATACATATACTGTAAATAAACAGTACAAAATAAAATATATTTATTTATTATGTATTTTTTTTTATTAAATATATATATTTATACTATTCATATACAGTTTATACTGTGTTTAAAAAGAAAACAAATATATAAATAAAAATTTTTTTTTTATATATATATATATATATATATATATACTGTATATATATATATATATATATATATATATATATATATATATATATAATTTTTGTTATCTATATATTTGTTTTCTTTTTAAACACAGTATAAACTGTATATAAATAGTATACATATATATATATTTAACCACTTGAGATCCGCGCTATAGACAAAAGACGTCCACAGCCCAGCTCTCAAGTGCCGAGTGGACGTCTTTGGACGTCCTTTTAGTTGCATTACCCACGCGCGCCGCTGGGGGGCGCGCAGCGGGTAAACAATGTGTCGCCGCATCGCTGAGGATCCGATGCGTGTACCTGGCGGCCGCGATGTCCACCCGGTACACGAGATCAGCGGTGACACAGCAGGGACGTGGAGCTCTGTACTGTATGTAAACACAGAGCTCCACGTCCTGTCAGGGAGAGAGGAGACCGATCTGTGTCCCTTGTACATAGAAACACAGCATCGGTCACCTCCCCCAGTCAGTCCCCTCCCCCCCACACAGTTAGAACACACCCAGGATACACATTTAACCCCTTCTTCACCCCCTAGTGTTAACCCCTTCCCTGTCAGTCACATTTATACAGTAATTAGTGCATTTTTATAGCACTGATCGCAGTATAAATGTGAATGGTCCCAAATTTGTGTCAAAAGTGTCCGATACGTCCGCCGCAATATCGCAGGCCTGACAAAAAAAACGCAGATCGCCACCATTACTAGTAAAAAAAAAAAAATCTATCCCCTATTTTGTAGGCGCTATAAATTTTGCGCAAACCAATCAATATACGCTTATTGCGATTTTTTTTTAACAAAAATATGTAGAAGAGTACGTATATCAGCCTAAACCGAGGAAAAAAAGATAAAAAAAAAAAAGACAATTGGGATATTATTATAACAAAAAGTAAAAAATGCTGGGCCAGATCCACAGAGGCAGTACTCCGGTGTCTCTCCTGATACGCCGGCGTACTTTCAAATTACCCGCGTCGTATCATTAGATTGAATCCTCACACCATGATATGACGGCTTCGGGCTTCGATACGACAGGCGTACGTCTTCGTACGCCTTCGGATCTGCGCTGCAATCTTTTTGCGCCCGCTGTGTGGTGTTTGCGTCGTTTTCCGCGTCGGGTATGCAAATTAGCTTTTTACGGCGATCGGCCGTCGCATTCTCTTACATCGTCGCTAGTCGGCTTTTTCCGGCGTATAGTTAAAGCTGCTATTATCCGATCTATAGTTAGACGGCCCATGTTAAGTATGGCCGCCGTTCCCGCGTCGAAATTTCAATTTTTTTCTTTTTTTTCTTTGCGTAAGTCGTCTGTGAATAGGAATGTACGTAATTTACGCTACTAAAAAAAAAAAAACGTTTCGACGTAATTTCTCGCAATGCGCGGCGGGAAATTTCTGAACGAAAAAGGCGCAGTTCGATCGCCGCGGGGACGCGCCTCATTTAAATGATTCACGCCCCCTACCCGCATAATTCGATTCCGCCGCGAGAAATACACTACGCCGCCGTACCTTACGGGCCGAAATCTTCCTGGATTCGACTTGGAGCCAGGAAAAATACGGCGGCGTAGCGTATCTCTGATACTCTGCGCCGGGGCAATTGTATGTGGATCTGGCCCATTGTGGGTTTTTTTTTTTTTAATTCTGTCTTTTTTTTGTTTATAGCGCAAAAAATAAAAATCGCAGAGATGATCAAATACCACCAAAAGAAAGCTCTATTTGTGGGGAAAAAATTATAAAAAAATATCATTTGGATACAGTGTTGTATGACCTCGCAATTGTCATTCAAAATGCGTCAGCGCTGAAAATTGGTCTGGGCACGAAGGGGGTTTAAGTGTCCAGTAATGAAGTGGTTAATAAAAAAAATACATAATAAATAAATATAAATATATATCTTTAGATTGATAGAGAGATAGGTAGATAGATAGAATATATTTATTTTAATTTATTTTTCTTTCTTTCTCTGTTTATATTTCTAGCTGAGGTGTCGGGCAGGTCTCGGCGGGCGGTTGGCTGTCATTGGCCGGGACGGTCAGAGTCTGGCACGCGGTGGTAGGAGGTGAATACGCTGACACAGCATAGAGCGGTGACATCTGTCAATCACAGAGCGCCATTGTCTGTAGGTCACCTCTATACCGCCGTCTGAGCGGAGCCCCGGGGCCCTCATCACTAATCCATCTCCTGTTATTACAGAGCAACAAACACTGAGGAATAATACACAGGAGGGGGAGGACTCTGCTCCTTCCTCCAGAACTCTCCTCTCCTGAGATACTCTGCACTGCTCTGGGTCACTTCCTCTTCTTTTCCTAATCTATAAAATGATCATAATGAGAGATTGCAGTAAAAGAAAAAAAAAAAAAAACGGAACTGATCGAGAACAATCGGTCACTATATTTTCCTTCCTGCGTCACGGCTCACCGGCTCCGCCCACTACAAAGACATCCAGTATAACCAGTTCTTCCCTCCTACCCGTACATCCCCATAGACCTCCGCACTTTACCTTTCTGCTATGGGACTGTTTATTTAGAAATATGTTTTCTATTGCCTAAAGCCGCGTGCACACGATCGGTTCAAATCGATGAAAACGGAATGAGGTTCGGTTTCCATCGGTCCAAACCGATCGTGTGTAGGCCCCATCAGTCCGTTATCCTTCGGTCCAAAAAAAGAGGGCTTGCTTTAAAATCGAACCGATGGACGGCTAACGGATAGGTCAAAACCGATAGTTAGTACGCACGAGCATCGGTTAAAAATCCGCGCATGCTCAGAATCAAGTCGACGCATGCTCGGAAGCATTCAACTTCTTTTTTTCAGCACGTCGTTGTGTTTTACGTCACCGCGTTCTGACCCGATCGGTTCATGAACCGACGGTGTGTAGGCGCATCGGTCCATCAGTCAGCTTCATCGGTGAACCGATGAAAACGGGTCCTTCGGACTGTTCTGATCGGATGGACCGATCGTGTGTACAGGGCTTAAGAGAAAAGAGTATTTTCTTTACGAAAAAAAAAAAAAACATGACATACTTGTCCTGAGATTGTCTAACAAAATCATTTTTATGCAATCTTTAGATCAAAAGTAACAAGGAAAAAAAAAGTTTTTTTTTATTGTTATTTTAAGGGAAAAAAAAGTACTGTAGAAATTATAATCAATAATTTTAAAAATCTTTAGATCAAAAAACTAAACAAAAATACATATATATTTGTGTTTAGTTTTTGATTTAGAAATTTTTAAAATGATTGATTATAATTTCTACAGTACTTTTTTTTTTTCCTTAACTAACAATAATAAAACCACAAAAAAGGAAAATATATATATATATATATATATATATATATATATATATATATATATATATATATATATATATTTTTTTTTTTTGTTTAGTTTTTGATTTAGAGATTTTAAAATGATTGATTATAAAATCTACAGTACTTTTTTTTTTCTTTAACTAACAATAATAAAACCACAAAAAAAGACAAAAGATATATATATATATGTATTTATTTATTTTATTTTTTTTGTTTAGTTTTTGATTTAGAGTACTTTTTTTTTTCTTAAACTAACAATAATAAAACCACAAATAAATATATATATATATATATATATATATAAATACTTTGGGCCAGATTCAGATACAATTACATTGGCGCAGAGTATCAGAGATACACTACGCCGCCGTATTTTACCAGGCTGTACGACGAATTCTGGTAGATTTTGTCCCTTACGGTACGGCGGCGTAGTGTATTTCTCGCCGCGTAATCGAAATACGCGATTAGGGGGCGTGAAGCATTTAAATTAGGCGCGTCCCCGCGGCGATCGAACTGCGCATGCTCCGTTCAGAAATTTCCCGCCGTGCATTGCGCGAAATCACGTCGATACGTGATTCGTTGTTTGAATAGCGTCGTTTACGTACATTCCTATTCCCAGACGACTTACGTAAAAAATAAAAAAAGGCGTCGGAAAACGTTGATATTCGACGCGGGAACGACGGCCATACTTAACATGGGCTGTCTAATATTAGACCATCAAAAAGCTGGTATAACTTTACGAGGCAAAAAGATGACTAATGATGCCGTAAGAGATTGCGAATGACGCTCGTAACTTCGTGGATCGTCGGCAAAAGCTCATTAGCATACCCCGACGCGGAAAATGACGGGAACTCCACCCAGCGCCCGCAATTTTATTGCAGCGTAGATCCGAAGGCGTACGAACACGTAAGCCAGTCGGATTGAAGCCCGCAGCCGTATTTTCATGGTTTGAGGTTTCAGAGTAGTGAAAAAACGCGCGTAATTTGAAAGTACTCCAGTCTAACGCCAGATAGACAGGAGTAATCGCTATGTGAATCTGGCACTTTGGTGCTTTTATTATTGTTAGTTTAAGAGAAAAAAAAGTACTGTATAAATTATTATCAATCATTTAAAAAAAATTTAGATCAAAAACTAAACACAAATATATATAAAATATATATATATATATATATATATATATATATATATAGGGCCAGATTCACAGAGCGATTACTCCTGTCTATCTCGCGTTAGACTGGAGTACTTTCAAATTACGCGCGTTTTTTCGCGTAATTTGGGGCCCGAGGAGGACATGGAGGGGGACCCGAGGAGGACATGGAGGGGGACCCGAGGAGGATATGGAGGGGGACCCGAGGAGGACATGGAGGGGGACCCGAGGAGGACATGGAGGGGGACCCGAGGAGGACATGGAGATGGATGGAGCCTAAGGAGGACATGGAGGGGGGGCCCGAGGAGAACATGGAGGGGGGCCCGAGGAGGACATGTAGGGGGACCCGAGAAGGACATGGAGGGGGACCCGAGGAGGACATGGAGGGGGACCCGAGGAGGACATGGAGGGGGACCCGAGGAGGACATGGAGGGGGACCCGAGAAGGACATGG
The DNA here is from genome assembly GCA_029574335.1 of Rana kukunoris. Lineage (NCBI taxonomy): Eukaryota > Metazoa > Chordata > Amphibia > Anura > Ranidae > Rana > Rana kukunoris. The sequence continues at coordinate 52,507 of JAJQKJ010001105.1, forward strand.
AGATGGATGGAGCCTGAGGACATGGAGGGGGACCCGAGGAGGACATGGAGGGGGGCCTGAGGACGACATGGAGGGGGGCCTGAGGAGGACATGGAGGGGGGCCTGAGGAGGACATGGAGGGGGGCCTGAGGAGGACATGTAGGGGACCTGAGGAGGACATGTAGGGGGACCTGAGGAGGACATGGAGGGGGGCCTGAGGAGGACATGGAGGGGGGCCTGAGGAGGACATGGAGGGGGGCCCGAGGAGGACATGGAGATGGAGGGGGGCCTGAGGAGGACATGGAGGGGGACCCGAGGAGGACATGGAGAAGGAGGGGGGCCTGAGGAGGACATGGAGGGGGACCCGAGGAGGACATAGAGGGGGGCCTGAGGAGGAAATGGAGGGGGACCTGAGGAGGACATGGAAGGGGACCTGAGGAGGACATGGAGGGGGACCTGAGGAGAAACTGGAGGGGGACCTGAGGAGGAACTGGAGGGGGCCTGAGGAGGACATGCAGGGGGGCCTGAGGAGGACATGGAGGGGGACCTGAGGAGCATGGAGGAGGACACCGAGGGGAACCGAAGGAGGATACGGGGACAGTCCGAGGTGGTCGGTGTGGTGGTGGGAAGAGTTACAAGCACCGATCTCCCTGTATAGATTTCAATAAAGCAGATGATAGCAGCAGGGGGGGAGGAGGATAAACATCTGTCAGCTGCTTCATTGAAATCTATACAGAGAGATCGGTGCTTGTAACTCTTCCCACCACCACACGCCGATCACCCGGACTGTCCAGGTATCAGGTCAAGCATCAGAGCATTTGCAGGGGTATAAGTACTCGTGCAAATGATCGGTATCGGCACTCATATCGATACTAGAATCAGTATCGGTGCAGCACTATTCATAAACAATGTTACTTTGTATCTCTCTATCCCCTGTCTGATCAATGTTTATAAACAATGTTACTTTGTATCTCTCTACCTCATGCCTGATCAATGTTTATAAACAATGTTACAATGAAAGGGGCTTCTTACAAACAACTCTTCACCAGAGATCTCATCCTTGGTGTAAGCAGTGGGCTGGCTCTTGTGAGGAGTTATGCAAATATCTAAATGTCTTGATGTCAGTCTGGAGGAAAGGGCCTTCTTAAGCATTCCATTTCGGGAGACAACATTTCAGGTTTAGCAACAATGCCTCATCCCAGGGGGCAATATTCTATCCCAGGGGGCAATATTCCATCTTAGGGAATAATGCTCAGTACACAAGGGGCAATATTCCATCCCAGGGGGCAATATTTAATCCTAGGGAATAATGCTCAGTACACAAGGGGCAATATTCCATCCTAGAGAGCAATATTCCATCTCAGAGGACAACATTTTATGCTTGGGGACAATACCTCATCCCAGGGAGCAATGCTACATCCGAGAGGGCAATGTTCCACTTCAAGGGACAATGTTCTATCTCAGAGGACAATATTCTACCCAGGAGACAATGTTCTATAACAGAGGACAATATTCCACCATGGAGACAATGTTCTATGTCAAAGGATAATATTCCACCCAGGAGACAATGTTCTATGTCAAAGGATAATATCCCATCCTATGGGAGAATACTCATAGAGGTCAATTATATATTTCAGAGAACCTATTTCCAGGGCAGTGATCAAACTTTGGGGGTAATGTTCAATCTCATTGAGTAATGCTCAACCCTAAAGGGCAATATTCCACCCCTCAGGACACTTCTCCATCTCAGTGGTTAATAATGCATCCCGGGAGGCAATATTCCATCTCAGGAGAACACATTGAATGATTGGGAACAATGCCTCGTCAAAAGGGACAATATTCTGTCCCAGGGAACAATGCTTTGTTTCAGAGAGCAATATTCCATCTCAGAGGACAACATTTAAGCCTGGGGACAATACTTCATCCTATGTACAATGTTCCATTCCAGATGGCAATGTTCCATCCTAGTGAACAATGGTCCATTTCAAAGGACATTATTCCACCCAGGAGACAATGTTCTATCCCAGAGGACAATATTCCACCCAGGAGACAATGTTCTATCCCAGAGGACAATATTCCACCCAGGAGACAATGTTCTATCTCAGAGGACAATATTCCACCCAGGAGACAATGTTCTATCTCAGAGGACAATATTCCATCCAGGAGACAATGTTCTATCTCAGAGGACAATATTCCACCCAGGAGACAATGTTCTATCTCAGAGGACATTATTCCACCCAGGAGACAATGTTCTATCTCAGAGGACAATATTCCACCCAGGAGACAATGTTCTATCTCAGAGGACAATATTCCATCCAGGAGACAATGTTCTATCTCAGAGGACAATATTCCACCCAGGAGACAATGCTCTATTTCAGAGGACAATATTCCATCCCGAGGAGTAAAGCTCCTTCCCAAAGGCCAATGCTTTATCCTAGAGGGCAATATCCAACTTATGGGACAATACTCTGTCATAGAGGGCAATTATACATTTCAGAGAACCTATTTCCAGGACATCACTCAAGCTTTGAGGGTAAGGTTCAATATTATTGGGTAGTGCTTTACCACAGAGGGCAATTTTCCATCCTAGAGAACAAAGCTCAATTTCAGTGGGCAACATTCCATCCTGGGAGACAATGCTCCATTTCAGAGAGCAATATTTTATCTCAAAAAACAAGGCTCCATTTTAGAGGTCAATACTCCATCCTAGGGAACAATTTACTACCCCAGAGGGCAATACTCCATCCCTAAGGGTAAAGCTCCTTCCTAAAGAACAATACTTCATTCTAGAGGACAATATCCCAACTTATGGGACAATACTCTGTCATAGAGGTCATTTATACATTTCAGAGAACCTATTTCCAGGATAGTAATCAAACTTTGGGGGTAATGTTCAATCTCATTGAGTAGTGCTCCACCCAAGAGGGCAATATTACACCCCTGGGGACACTGCTCCATCTCAGTGGTTAATAATCCACCCAGGAGGCAATATTCCATCTCAGGAGAAAACATTTCATGCTTGGTGTGACGAACCCTTGTCCTCAAACAAAACTTGGTCCGCCATCAATGCTTCCTCTGTCCAGAACCAGCCCCATCCAAGACTCTCCAGCCCCCCCCAAGTCACCAGACAACACCTTGGTGTAGGTTAAAAACCAAACCCCCCACCCAAAGTCACTCCTGTCACATTCGGTAACAATACCCAATCACAGGGACAATATCCTATCCCAGGGAACAACGCTCCATCCCAGAGAGCAATGCTCTATCCCAGGGGTCTCCAAACTTTCTAAACAAAGGGCCAGACTACTGTCCCCCAGACTTCAAGGGGGCCAGGCTGTGGCCATCAGGAGTACAAAATCCCCTATCATTGGTGTGATTGGACCCCATCATTGGTGTGATTGGACCCCATCCTTGGTGTCATTGGGAGAAATTCTTCCCCATCACTGGGAAGAATTCTGCCCCATCATTGGTGCCATTGGAAGGAACTCTGCCCCATCATTAGAGTCACTGGGAGGAATTCTGCCCTTCATTGGTGCCAATGAATAAAAAATCACCCCAAGGGCTGGATAAAATCAAGCAAAGGGCCACATCTGGCCCCCAGGCCGCAGTTTGGAGACCACTGCTCTATCCCAAAGGGCAATATTCTATTACAGTGAAAACTGTTAGATCTCAGTATTCAATAATTCATCCCAGAAAGGAATATTGAAACTCAGAGGGCAACTTTTCAAGCTTTGGGGACAATACCTCATCCCAGGGAGCTATGCTCTATCCCAAAGAGCAATAACCCATCCCAGGGGGTAATTCTCCATTGCAGGGCACAATATTACGGTCCATTTCAGATGATAATTATCCATTCCAGAGGACAGGATTCCACCCACAAGACTCAAATCTATGCTAGGCGACAATAACCCGTCTCAGATATCTTATTCCTAGGATAGTAATCCCTCTTTAGGCGTAATTTTCGATCTCTTTGAGTAATGCTCCACCCTAAAGGGCAATATTATGTCCCTGGGGACAATGCTTCATCTCAGGGGTCAATAATTCACCCCTGGAGACAATATTCTATCCCAGGAGACAATATTCCATCTCAGGAGACAATATTCGATGTCGGGAGACAATATTCCAACCCAGGAGACAATACTCGATGTTGGGAGACAATATTCCATGTCGGGAGACAATATTCTATCCTTGGAGACAATATTCCATGCCGGGAGACAATATTCCATCCCTGGAGACAATATTCCATCCCATGAGACAATATTCCATCCCTGGAGACAATATTCCATCCCGGGAGACAATATTTCATCCTGGGAGACAATACTCCATTCCGGGAGACAATATTTCATCCTGGGAGACAATACTCCATCCCTGGAGACAATATTCCATCCCTTGAGACAATATTCCATCCCTGGAGACAATATTCCATCCCTGGAGACAATATTCCATTCCGGGAGACAATATTCCATCCCTTGAGACAATATTCCATCCTGGGAGACAATACTCCATGCCGGGAGACAATATTCCATCCCGGGAGACAATATTCCATTGCTGGAGACAATATTCCATCTCGGGAGACAATATTCCATTGCTGGAGACAATATTCCATCTCGGGAGACAATATTCCATTGCTGGAGACAATATTCCATCTCGGGAGACAATATTCCATCCCATGAGACAATATTCCATCCCATGAGACAATATTCCATCCCGGGAGACAATATTCCATCCCAGGAGACAATATTCCATGCCGGGAGACAATATTCCATCTCAGGAGACAATATTCCATCCCATGAGACAATATTCCATCCCGGGAGACAACATTCAATGCCGGAAGACAATATTCCATCCCGGGAGACAATATTCCATCCCAGGAGACAATATTCCATTCCGGGAGACAATATTCCATCCCAAGAGACAATATTCCATCCCGGGAGACAATGCTCAATTTCAGAGAGCAATATTTGATCCCAGTAAACAAGGCTCCATTTTGTAGGGCAATTTTCCATCTCAGGGAACAATGTGCCATACTAGAGGGCAATATTCCATCCCTGGGTGTAAAGCTGCTTCCCAAAGGACAATACTCCATCCTAAAGGACAATATTCCACCTTCTGGGACAATACTCTGTCATAGAGGTCATTTATACATTTCAGAGAACCTATTTCCAGGGCAGTATTTAATCTTTAGGTGTAATGTTCAATCTCATTGAGTAATGCTCCACCCTAAAGGGCAATAATATGTCCCTGGGGACAATGTTTTACCTCGGGGGTCAATAATCCACTCCTGATGACATGATTCCGTCTCAGGAGACAACATTTCAAGTTTGGTGACAATACCTCATTTCAGGGGACAATAATCCATCCCAGGGAACAATGTTCCATTTTAGAGGACAACACTCTATCCTAGGGGGGGGGGGGGGGGGCAATAATTCATCACAGAGTGCTTATTCAGGGGGCAGTAATCCATCTTTGGAGGTAATACTCAATCTCAGGAGGTAATGCTCCACCATAAAGGGTGATATTTAATACCTGGGGACAATGCTCCATGTCAGAGGACAACACTCTATCCTATTGGGCAATAATTTATCTCAGGGAGCTTATTCCCAGGGCAGTAATCCATCTTTGGGGGTAATACTCAATCTTATGGGGTAATGCTGTAAATCGGATCCCGGAGCCTTGGATGACCAAACCATCAGACGTTGCGATCTGCAACCTGATCCAATAGTAGCAGAGGAGTGTCGGGAGAGCGGAACCGATCAAGGGTCTCATACAGCAATATTCAATACCTGGGGACAACGCTCCATCTCAGAGGACAACACTCTATCCTAGGGGGGCAATCATTTATCTCAGGGAGCTTATTCCCAGGGCAGTAATACATCTTTGGAGATAATACTCAATTGCACAAGGTAATGCTCCACCATAAAGGGCAATAATCAATACCTGGGGACAATGTTCTTCCCCAGGAGATAATATTCAACCCCAGGGAACAATGTTCCTTCTAAGAGGCCGACCTTCAACCCCCAGAGGTTTGATATGTATGTATGTATGTAATACAGAGCAAATGTAAATCAAACAAAATTCCATCCCAGGGAATAGGGATGAGCTTCGTGTTCGATACTGTCTGTTTGTACGTTCGACGAAATTCGAACAAAAGCGATCGAACGCAAAACGGCCCATAATTCATTGCGCGCTGATGATTGGCCAAGCATGCTGTATGTCTCGCATTCTTGGCCAATCACAGCGCGCAAAAAACGAAGAGCCATAATTGGCCAAAGCCTGGGTGGCTTTGGCCAATTATGGCTCAGGGCTTTAGCACACGCCCCACACTATATAAGGCCGCCTGCTCATGTTCCCTGAGATGGAAAATTGCCCTACAATTGGGAACAATACCTCATCAAAAGGGACAATAATCTGTCCCAGGGAACAATGCTTCATCCCAGAGAGCAATATTCCATCTCAGAGGACAACATTGTAAGCTCAGAGACAATGTTCTATCTCGGAGGACAATATTCCATCCAGGAGACAATGTTCTATCTCGGAGGACAATATTCCACCCAGGAGACAATGTTCTATCCCAGAGGACAATATTCCACCCAGGAGACAATGTTCTATCTCAGAGGACAATATTCCATCCCGAGGAGTAAAGCTCCTTCCCAAAGGCCAATGCTTTATCCTAGAGGGCAATATCCAACTTATGGGACAATACTCTGTCATAGAGGGCAATTATACATTTCAGAGAACCTATTTCCAGGACATCACTCAAGCTTTGAGAAGGTTCAATATTATTGGGTAGTGCTACCACAGAGGGCAATTTTCTCCTAGAGGACAATATTCAGTGGGCACCCATCCTGGGAGACAATGTCCATTTCTAGAGGACAATATTTTATCCACCCAGGAGACAATCAAAAAACAAGGCTCCAGGACAAGGGAACAATATTCCACCCAGGAGACAATCTATCTATCAGAGGACAATATTCCATCCAGGAGACAATGTTCTATCTCGGAGGACAATATTCCACCCAGGAGACAATGTTCTACAAGGACAATATTCCACCCAGGAGACAATGTTCTATCTCAGAGGACAATATTCCACCCAGAGACAATGTTCTACAAGGACAATATTCCACCCAGGAGACAATGTTCTATCCCAGAGGACAATATTCCACCCAGGAGACAATGTTCTATCTCGGAGGACAATATTCCACCCAGGAGACAATGTTCTATCCCAGAGGACAATATTCCATCCAGGAGACAATGTTCTATCTCGGAGGACAATATTCCATCCAGGAGACAATGTTCTATCTCAGAGGACAATATTCCACCCAGGAGACAATGTTCTATCTCAGAGGACAATATTCCACCCAGGAGACAATGTTCTATCTCAGAGGACAATATTCCACCCAGGAGACAATGTTCTATCTCAGAGGACAATATTCCACCCAGGAGACAATGTTCTATCTCAGAGGACAATATTCCACCCAGGAGACAATGTTCTATCTCAGAGGACAATATTCCACCCAGGAGACAATGTTCTATCTCAGAGGACAATATTCCACCCAGGAGACAAATGTTCTATCTCAGAGGACAATATTCCACCCAGGAGACAATGTTCTATCTCAGAGGACAATATTCCACCCAGGAGACAATGCTCCAAGGTACAATGTTCCATTTTAGAGGACAACACTCTATCCTAGGGGGGGCAATTATTCATCACATGAATAAGTGCTTATTCCCAAGGCAGTAATCCATCTTTGGGGGTAATACTCAGTCTCAGGAGGTAACGCTCCACCACAAAGGGCGATATTCAATACCTGGGGACGATGCTCTACCCAGGGAGATAATATTCAACCCCAGAGAACAATTCGAAGTGGTCGATCATCAATACCAAGAGGCAATATTCCATCACAGGGGACATTGCTCTATCCCAGTGGGCAACAGTCAATGCGAATAATCGCTACTCTATCCCAAGGGGACAACACTTTATGCCTGGGGACAACAATCCACACCTGCACAGTTGTGTCAAATACACAAACAATTTGACAAATTCCAGTAAATAATTATAGAAAAAAAAAGTAGAAGAGCGGAATGAAGAATAAGGATATCGCTGTCCCAGTAGCTGCTTCTAACGTCGCCAGATGATCGCTCACCTCTGTCTTTGCCGCTGTCCTCGCTGTCACTGAACGTCACCTGCAGGAGTCAATTCTTCTGTGAATCTCACCCGACCAGTTCTGCCCAATATATACAGAATGTGTCCTTACACCCAATCCGAGAGCCTCCCCCGGGAACACCCCTAACCTGTATATTGACTCTGAATTGGGGATAAGGGCCAACCAGGTGTCACATGACCACATAACCGCAATTGGTGCATTTTATTATTAGATTCCTATTATTCCGATATGAACGCCGCCTGTGAAAGGCACTTCTCTTATTCTCTATTCCCATCACTTCTCTTATTCTCTATTCCCATCACTTCTCTTGTTCTTTATTCTCAGTATTTGTTCTTGTTCATTTTATTTTCTTAAGGAAGTAGAAATTCAAGGTTTCATCAAAAGAACTGTACAGTTGCTTTTGAAAAGTAAAGTACAAAGTTTTATTCCAAAAGCATTATATTCACAACAATCTAATCATTACAAACATAGGTGTGCACAGCCCATTGTATTCGGGTGGGGGGAGGGGGGTGGGTGCCTCAAAGCTCAAACACACACATGCCTTTCTCTGCAGCCTCAGCTGCATTGGATAGGCAATGAATAGGAAGGGCTCTGTGCTGAGTGGCTTCCTGTTCATTCACAAACTGAAGTATAGTAAATACAGTTTACTATGCTTCAGTTATGATTGAACACAGTAAGTAAGTGGGCCCGCCACCCCCCTATCCATGGATCCAGCCCCCTGATCTACACACAGGGCACGGGACTTTGGAGGTAGGATGTTTTTTTTAAGCATGTGATTAGAGCCAGAGGCTGTAATAGGCTTAAAAAAACGGTGGGCTTGTGGCGCAGAGCACTGCGCTCCAAGCCCACCTAGTTGTTTGACAATAGCAAATGAATATACACGATTTTTACACTAAACCTACTCCCCGCCAATCAGCAAGCGGGTCGTGAGACCTGTTTCCGATTGGCCAAAATGTCAGGTGATCCTATTAGACGCCTAGTGCCTAGGAGGAGGAGAGAGGAGACACTGTGCTAGAGGAGAAGACATAGGAGCCACCTAGATGGGGTCCGCCGTGTTGGAGAGGAGGACACCGGAGCCGCTGCCCACCACCCGCCACCTAGGTGGGGTGTGCCATGCTGAAGGAGAGGACATTGTGACCTAAATGGTGTCCTCTGTTGCCCACCACCTGCCACTTAGATGGGTTCTGCCATGCTGGAGGAGAGGACACCAAAGCCACTGCCCACCACCCACCACCTAGATGGGGTCTATTGTGCTGAAGGAGAGGATACAAAAGCCGCTGCCCACCAACTTTCACCTAGATGGGGTTCATTGTGCTGGAAGAAAGGACACCATGAGCTGCTGCCCACGGCCCACTACCTAGATTGGGTTTTCTGTGCTGTAGGAGAGGGCACCAGAGCTGTTGCCCTCTAGCAACCACCTAAATGGGACCCGGCCCACCTATATGGGGTCCACTGTGCTGGAGGAGAGGACACCCGGAGCCAATGCCTGCCTGCCACCACCAATATGGGGTCCGCTGTGCTGGAGGAGAGGAGACCGGAGCCGCTGCCCACGGCCCGCCACCTAGATGGGGTCTGCCGTGCTGGAGGAGAGGACACTCAGAGGTGCTTCTCACCGCCTGCCACCTAGATGGGGTCCATCGTGCTGTAGGAGAGGACACCGGAGCCGCTGCCCGCCACCTAGATTGAGTCCACCATTCTGGAGGAGAGGACACCAGAGCCGATGCCCGCAGCCCACCACCTGCCACCCAGATGGGGGTTAATGCCGGACCAACTGTCAGACAGTGAGTGAGCGAGCAGAAGGGGGGGTTGTGGTTGTTTGCCACCCCCCAAAAAAAAAAAAAAAAACACCAGCCACCACTGGTGTTCACTGTGTTCATTTAGAAAAGGAAGGGGTCGGTAAATGATACATTGATTAGCCCTTTCCCATGCTCTCCATCCTTAAACATCCCCCGCAGCAACCGGGGGGGGAGGGGAGGGAAGCCAGCACCACTGCGGTGGAGGCGCAACATGGGGAAGGGGGGAGCCCAGGCATTAGGGGGGCATCGGAACCGCACAGAGTGGTTTGGGTGAGCCCAGGCACACCTGTCACACCCCCTGCGCACACCTATGATTACAAAGTATTTAAAATACAGGATTTTCCAAGGCCTTACGGTGTTGTGCTGGGAGCAACTGGTAGGATACGTGGTTTTTGAACTTATAGATATTTTTAAAGAAATACTTTCTTAGGTTTCTGGGAATTCTCCTTGTCTTGTAGGACTTCCTGACATTATCTGTGTGCTGAGCTGACTCCGAATTTTCATTGTTCTGTTGAGTGTCACCGAGAGAAGCAATTCACAGAAGCCGGCCCAGGGAGATCTATGGAAGACACTGTATAGGGCAGTGCTTCTCAATTATTTTCTGTCATGCCCCCCCTAGGAAGAAGAAAACATTTCGCGACCCCGCCGCGCGTGACTGTAAATAGTATCATTTGTCTATGAAATTGTTATAAGTACACCTCTGCATAACACTGTATCCACATATCCCCCCACACAGTATTGCCCTTCTTCACATATCCCCCCCACACAGTATTGCCCCATCACATATCCCCCACACACACAGTATTGCCCTTCTTCACATATCCCCCCACACACAGTATTACTCATCACATATCCCCCCACACATTATTGCCCCATCACATATCCCCCACACAGTATTGCCCCCTTTACATGACCCACATCACATATCCCCCCACACAGTATTATCCACCACATATCCCCCCACACAGTATTGTCCCATCACATATCCCCCCACACAGTATTGTCCCATCACATATCCCCCCACACATTATTGCCCCATCACATATCCCCCCCCACAGTATTGCCCCCTTTACATGACCCACATCACATATCCCCCCACACAGTATTGTCCCATCACATATCCCCCCACACAGTATTGTCCCATCACATATCCCCCCCACACAGTATTGTCCCATCACATATTAGGCATGTGCATTTCGTTTCGTTCCGAAACCGAATTTCGGACGAATTTTCCATTATTCGGACATTCGGATGCATACGAATTCCCGAATTGCTATATTAGCGAAATCGATTTTTTTTTTTTTCGAATTCCGAATCGAATACCCGCCGACTAAATTCGATCGGAATTCGAAAAAAAAAAAAAATATATATATATTTTCGGATTTAATTCGAAAAAAATTCTATTTGAAAAGAGACTTTGTTTTCTAATCTGGTTGAAATACGAAAAACGGTCGAAATATTTTCGATTTCGACCGGATTTTTCAAAATTCGGTCGAAAACGAACGAATTCCGAAAACGAATTCAACACATGTAACGAACCTAACTTAACGAAATTTATTAAATGACGAATTGAAACGAAACGAAACAAAACAAATTTTTCACTTTTGCACATGCCCCCCACACAGTATTGTCCCATCACATATCCCCCCACACAGTATTGCCCCCTTTACATGACCCCCATCACATACCCTGCACACAGTTTTGCCCCATCACATAACCCCCCTTTTCCCCCCACAGCACAGCCCCCACTCCTCGTCCTTAAAGTGGTTGTAAACCCACTTTTTCGACTTTTACCTACAGGTAAGCCTATAATAAGGCTTACCTGTAGGTATAAAGAATATCTCCTAAACCTATACGGTTTAGGAGATATTACCCCCGCTGATTGCAGCGGCGCATGCGCAGGGGGGAATCTACGGCCAAAGGACCGGCCACCGCCGTCCTGGCCGGATTTAAATCTCCCGCGCGCACGCGCGGGAGTGACGTCATCGCCGCTCCAGCCAATCACAGCGCTGGAGCGGCGATACCCGGAAGACACGCCGAGTCAAGATGACATCTCGCTCGGCGTGCACCAGGTAAGTTCCCTACACCTCGTTCCGAGGTAAGTATTTCATAATGAGCTAATATGCGGTGCATATTAGCTCATTATGGCTTTTCCCTTGCAGGTCTAAAAAAAAAATATATATTTTTTTGCGGTTTACAACCGCTTTAATATTTCCATATATTTTTCATCCCTTCCCTCTCCACTCCTACCTGTAACTTTTCAGCGCGGAGAGCAGGAGGCGGGACATTCGTCAAGTGAAGCCGCAGCAGCACTGGGCGGGGCGGGGAGACTTTTGGGCGAACTGGTGATTGGCTGCTAGGACCACCTCCTAGCAGCTAATCAGGATCGCTGCTGGAACACAATGATATCTGAATGATGCCTCTAGTTGCACCCATCATTCAGATATCACCGCAAAAATTACAGGACGTCATATGACGTCCACCCGGGATAACAGATCCCCTTTTTGGACGTCATATGACGGCGTGCGGTTTTGAAGTGGTTAAAGGGAGTGCTCCTAATCTCAGCTTGTTACCTGTATAAAAGACACCTGTCCACCAGCAGCGGTGTGTACATAAAGGGCGCAGGAGCGCCGCCCAGCTCTCTCCTGGCACCGCTCTAATCCCCATAGATAGATTCATGCATTGCATGAATCTATCTATGTTTACCGCTGACACCCCCTTTTCAGGTGTCCGGCCCCTATTCGGGCGTGGGGAACCTGAATTACAGCGGTGGGGTATTTTTTGGAAGCACCTGATTAGAGCCATTGGCTCTAATAGGCGTCCAAAAAAGTGACCGGCGGGCGCCATGCTGTGCGTTCGCTGGTCACCCAGTGTTGTGTTAGGAAAGCGAATGAATATTCGCTTTTCTAACACTGAACCGCCTCTCAGCCAATCAGGTTATCAGGTCTGTTACCTGTCACCTGATTGGCTGGCTAAAAACTATGACGCTGTGATTGGACTCCGTCTATTAGGCGTCCGATCAGAGGGTGAGAAGAGAGGACAGGAGAAGACGTCTAGGAGAGAGGAGCGAGGAGCGTTGAGGACCGTGACCCGCTGCCCCACAGAGACAGGTAAGTGCCGGGCGGGCGGTGGATGCACACTGGCAGCATTTGATGGGCACAGTAGTGGCAATTAATGGGGCACACTGGCAGCAATTTATGTGCACAGTGTCAGTGGTCTGGCGGGTGACCGGTGCGAGTAGTCATGCCAGCGGACCGATAGGTAAGTGGCAATGCAGGACAGTGAGCCGGCCAACAGGTGAGTGGAACGGGCAGTCATGCCAGTAACCAGGTCGATGGGTGGGAAGGCAGGACAGTGAGCAGGCGGGCATGCGAGCAGAGAGATGACATCATCTCTCACCGCCTGCCCTGCATCACCGCAGTTCCGCTCTCACTATGCAGCCGCGGGCAGTAGAGAGATGACATCATTAAAGACAGGTGACATGGCAGGTGACAATCCACATCTGGTGCCAGGTGACGTGGCAAGTGGCAAGCCACATTTGAAAGCAGGTGACGTGGCAAGTGACAATCCACATCTGATGGCAGGTGACGCGGCAAGTGACAATCCACATCTGGTTCCAGGTGACGCGGTAAGTGACAATCCACATCTGAAGGCAGGTGACGTGGCAAGTGACAATCCACATCTGAAGGCAGGTGACGTGGCAAGTGACAATCCACATCTGAAGGCAGGTGACGTGGCAAGTGACAATCCACATCTGAAGGCAGGTGACGTGGCAAGTGACAATCCACATTTGGTGCCAGGTGACGCGGCAAGTGACAATCCACATCTGAAGGCAGGTGACGTGGCAAGTGACAATCCACATCTGAAGGCAGGTGATGCGGCAAGTGACAATCCACATCTGAAGGCAGGTGACGTGGCAAGTGACAATCCACATCTGAAGGCAGGTGACGTGGCAAGTGACAATCCACATCTGAAGGCAGGTGACGTGGCAAGTGACAATCCACATTTGGTGCCAGGTGACGCGGCAAGTGACAATCCACATCTGAAGGCAGGTGACGTGGCAAGTGACAATCCACATCTGAAGGCAGGTGACGTGGCAAGTGACAATCCACATTTGGTGCCAGGTGACGTGGCAAGTGACAATCCACATCTGAAGGCAGGTAACGTGGCAAGTGACAATCCACAATCTCTGAGAGGACTCTGATTGCACATACCCGAAGCGGTAAACTCCCTTTCCTCAGCTGATTGGCTGAAGCGTCAGGCGCTGTGATTGGACACCTATCAGGCATCCAATCATAGCAGAGATGATAGAAAGAGGATGGGAGAAGACATGGAGGGCTCAGAGCGTGGAACACAGCGCTGAGACAGGTAAGTGCTGGGCGGGGGGGGGGGGGGCACACTGGCAGCATTTGATGGGGCACAGTGGCAGCAATTGATGGGGTACAGTGGTGGAAATTGATGGGCACAGTGGTGGCAATTGATTGGCACAGTTGTGGAAATTGATGGGCACAGTGGTGGCAATTGATTGGCACAGTTGTGGAAATTGATTGGCACAGTGGCAGCAATTGACGCTGCTCATTTGCTTCGGGATAGGCCATCACACAGCCTAGCAGCCAGATATGACCGCGATAGGCCCTATCTCCAGCCTAGCAGCCAGATATGCCCGGGATAGGCCCCATCTCCAGCCTAGCAGCCAGATATGCCTGGGATAGGCCCCATCACACAGCCTAGCAGCCAGATATGCCCGGGATAGGCCCCATCTCCAGCCTAGCAGCCAGATATGCCCGGGATAGGCCCCATCTCCAGCCTAGCAGCCAGATATGCCCGGGATAGGCCCCATCTCCAGCCTAGCAGCCAGATATGCCCGGGATAGGCCCCATCTCCAGCCTAGCAGCCAGATATTCCCGGGATAGGCCCCATCTCCAGCCTAGCAGCCAGATATGCCCGGGATAGGCCCCATCTCCAGCCTAGCAACCAGATATGCCCGGGATAGTCCCCATCTCCAGCCTAGCAGCCAGATATGCCCGGGATAGGCCCCATCTCCAGCCTAGCAGCCAGATATGCCCGGGATAGGCCCTATCTCCAACCTAGCAGCCAGATATGCCCGGGATAGGCCCCATCTCCAGTCTAGCAGCCAGATATACCCGGGATAGGCCCCATCTTCAGCCTAGCAGCCCAGGCAATACTATACACATAAACCCAGACAGCCGTTCAGGTGGCACAGAACACAGATCACCTGACTCCACCCGGCAGGCCAAGGGATCCATAAAAAAAAAACTGCTTATTGGCTGAGATACCCCATATACCCATAACCTGACCTTGCGTTACCCTTCTTGTATCTAGTGCCACCAAGTGAAATGAAAATGTAGCCGCGCTAAATAAAATGAAAACATGAAAATGATAAACCACAAAACAAACCCACACAATCAATATTGAAAAAGGGTGTATGGTTACACCATGTCTGGAACAATGAAATCGTGATAATAAAGTCCCAACTAAGTGCATAAAAAAACTCCCAAGGATAATAAGTCCATGAACATGAATAAATATACATGAATACGTACAACCAATGACGTATTCCACCACCACACACCAGTGGCGTAGCGTGGGGGGGGCCAGGGGGATGGATGCCCCGGGTGCAAAATTTAGAGGGGAGCAGCGACAGGTTATCTGCAGCTCTTCTCCTGCGCTGTGAGCTCTTACACGTCGCTATGAGAAAGAAGTTGCGGTGCAGTCCCAGCTTGGGCTCCAGCGGTGACACTGACACAGCAGTGAGTGAATGTACACTGAAGACCATCCATGATGATCCCAGGGATTGTTACCGTGCGGAGACTGGGGGGAAGGAGGAGGGCAGGTCAGTATAGGAATCAGGTAGGTCAGTGTAGTGGTCATAATAGCAATCAGATAGGTTAGTTTAGTGGTCAGTGTAGGAATCAGGTAGGTTAGTATTGTGATCTGGTAGGTCGGTGTAGGAATCAGGTTGGTCAGTACTACTGTACTAGTGGAAGGGACTCAGAGAGTGCTAAAAATCCGTGGGTTGGGGGGGGGGCGAACATTTCTTGCCCTGCCCCGGGCGCTGGCAACCCACGCTATGCCACACGTGCTGTGCTAGCACCACATAGGGCCTTTATCCAGGGGATTCAGAGGCAGCAACTCCAGATGGTAAATGAAAAGTATGAAGCGGATAGCTGGATTATCTCCAACAATTAGGTCACATAGGAAGTGTCGTCGATTATTACCAAAAAGGAAAGAAGAACTCACCATAGTGTAAATCCAATACAAATTATCATTTATTAAGGGTAAAAATACACTTAGTAAGTAGTAAAATAGTTATAACTAACAAGTAGCCGGCCGGCTAGCGAACGCCCATCTGCTCAAACAAACACACGCGATGACGTCAGAACGTCCACTTCTCCCGACGCGAGTTTCGTCATAAAATGATGTTGTCTTGGGGCATTTCATGGACTTATTATCCTTGGAAGTTCTTTATGCACTTAGTTGGGACATTGTTACCACTATGGTGTAACCATACACCCTTTGTCAATATCGATCGCGTGGTTTTGTTTTGTGGTTTATCATTTTCGTGTTTTGATTTTATTTAGCGTGGCTAAGTTTTCCTTTAATTTCTATTAGTGTGTTGCCTAGTACACACGTGCAGGATTTCTGATGGGGATAAGTTTGGTCGGAAATCGCGAGGGCAAAGCCAAGAACCCACTCGCTAACTTTCCCCCTACACACGGCCGGTCCATCGCAGTTTATCCCATAGAAAAATGCCAAAAACTGGCGGGAAAAAGTCAGCCGGGAATCCTGGCGGGAAAAAAGAGAGCTGGTTCTCTTTTTTTTGTCCGGCGGGTTTTTATCTGTTTTCCCGTCAGAAAAACTGCGAGAGAGCATACACGCGGCCAGGATTCCCGGCCAAAAGCTCTTCTCGCAGTTTTCCCGTCGGGAAACAAGGCTTTTAGCCGATGTTTGTTGGGTTTATTATTTAAGTTTATTTTTAGGCACTAGATTTATATTAGCGCTGTTTTTTTTTTCTATTACCATTAGTACCAAGTACCCAGACCGCCTAGTGGTAGAAAAGTGCAACAAGGCCAAACTTAGCAATCAACCAGGATAACTACTCCTGGCCAGGGCCGCAATCAGGAATTATGGAGCCCCTTACACAGCTTCAGGCATGGGCCTCTGGAGCAGAGAACCGGAGGGGGGGGGTGCTCCCGCCTGAAATTGAGAAGCGGGGGGAGGGTGGCCCTGGGAAGCCACCCTTTTTTTTTATTAAAAGGGGGGGTAGCCATCCGGGTCCCTGGGGACCTCTGGGCCCGTTAATTAAACAATATATATATATATATATATATATATATTTTATAAAAATAAATTACAAAAAAAGGGGGGTTACCATCCGGGACTCTGGGGACCCCCTGGGCCCTGTAATAAAAAGAAAAAAGAAAAAAAAGAAACCTCTGGGCCCTTTAATAAGAAATAAAATATATATATATATATATATCTAAAAAAATAAATTATAAAAAAATAAATAAAAAAAAGGGGGGTTGCCATCCGGGGCCCTGTGGACCTCTGGACCCTTTAATAATAATAATAATTATATATATATATATATATATATATATATTTTTTTTTTAATAAAAATAAATTACAAAAAAGGGGGGTTGCCATCTGGGACCCTGGGGACCTCTGGGCCCTTTAATAAGAAATAAAATATATACCCTGGGGACCTCTGGACCCTTTAATAATAATAATAATAATAATAATATTAATAATATATATATATATATATATATATTTTA
The DNA here is from genome assembly GCA_029574335.1 of Rana kukunoris. NCBI lineage: Eukaryota > Metazoa > Chordata > Amphibia > Anura > Ranidae > Rana > Rana kukunoris. The sequence continues at coordinate 70,243 of JAJQKJ010001105.1, forward strand.
ATAAAAATGTATTACAATAAAAGGGGGGTTGCCATCTGGGACCCTGGGGACCCCTGGGCCCTTTAATAAAAATATATATATATATATATAAAAAAAAAAAATTATAAAAATAAATAAAAAGGGGGGTTGCCACCCAGGGGCCCTGTGAACCTGTGGGCCCTTTAATAAAAATAAAATAAAAATAAACCTCTGGGCCCTTTAATAAAAAATAGAAACAAAATATATTTAAAAAGAAAGAATTTATTAAAAAAAAGGGGGGGGGTTGCCATCTGGGGCCCTCCGGCGCCCGGGGGACCTATGGGCCGGGAAAGCTCGTATCTGCTCGGCTGGGCGGCGCATAAGCAGATACGTAATAGTGCCACCCGGCGCCATTTTTGAATAGCCGATCAAGTCAGGAGGACTCGGGAGGGACACTTTGGCAGTGACACTTGTTGGCTTGTGCAGTGCACTCGCCATAGGCAGAGGATGGAGAAGTGACAGTTCAGTCCAGCAAAGCCCAGCACAGAGCCCAGCCATGTCCAGCACAGAGCCCAGACATGTCCAGCACAGAGCCCAGCCATGTCCAGCACAGCACAGCCATGTCCAGCACAGCCCAGCTTTAAGGTAATAAAGAAGCTGGTGGTGGCAGTAGGTGATGGTGGCAGGAGGTGGTGGGGACATGAGGTGATGGTGGAAGAAGGTAATGGTGGCACCGTGACAGGAGGTGGGTGAGGTAATGCTGACAGGAGGTGGTGGGGCAGGAGCTGATGGTGGCAAGAGCCGATTGTGGCAGGAGGTGGGGGTGGTGGGTGCAGCAGGTAGTGGCGAGAGCAGGATGTCATGGCGGCAAGAGCCTGCAGGAGGTGATGGTGGCAGGGGGTGGTGGGGGCAGGAGGTGATGGTGGCAGGAGGTGGGGGTGGTGTTTTAACATACAATTATAACAAATAAAAATAAAAGTCAGTTTCGGTTTCGGCCTGACATTTTTTTTTATTTCGGTTTCGTTTCGGTTCTGAAATTTCCATTTCGGTGCACCTCTAATATATATATTAAAAAATATATACCGGTATTTTTTTTATTAAAAAAAGTGGGGTTGCCATCAGGGCCCCTGGGGACCTCCGTACCCCTTACAAAAAAAAGGGTGTTGCCATACGGGCCCCTGGAGACCTTTGGGCCTCTTACAGGTGTACTGCCTGTACCCCCTGATGGCGGTCCTGCTCCTGGCAAGTAAATTTGTGAGGACCAACCCTACCTAAACGCCAAGAACGAATTTCTATGTGCAGGAACCACTCACAGTCCCAACAGGAAGTACAGGGACATTTATTTTCTTGAGCTCTGCTCTACAGACATCGGTAGATGGAATCAGGAAGCAATTTTTCTAAAAGAAAAATATCATGAGATTAGTGAAGCAAAGAAACTGAAGAATGGCATGCAGAGCCGTGGTACAGAGGAACCCATAACAGAACAAAAGGAAAGTAAGTCATGAAGGAGCCACGTGGGTCATGGGGTACGGGGAACACTTCTTTTTAGGTCTATAAATAGAATGGGAAGATAAAGATTAACCTACTGCACATTTACGTCGGCAGAATGGCACGGCTGGGCACATCAACGTATATATACGTTGGTTTTAGTACCCAGCCGTGGGTCGCGGGCGCGCGCCCGCGGGCGCGCGCCCGCGGCCCGGTCCGAAGCTCCAGGACCGGGACCGCGGGATTCGCGGACCCGATCGCCGCTGCAGTGCGGCGATCCGTCCCTGGAGCGGAAGAACGGGGAGAGCCGTGTGTACACACGGCTTCCCCGTGCTTCTCTGTGGCCGGAGCATCGATCGCGTCATCCCTGTAATAGGGGGACGCGATCGATGACGTCACACCTACAGCCACACCCCCTACAGTTGTAAACACACACATTAGGGCACACATTCCCTACAGCGCCACCTGTGGTTAACTCCCAAACTGCAACTGTCATTTCCACAGTAAACAATGCAATTTAAATGCATTTTTTGCTGTGAAAATGACAATTGTCCCAAAAATGTGTCAAAATTGTCCGAAGTGTCCGCCATATTGTCGCAGTCACGAAAAAAATCGCTGATCGCCGCTATTAGTAGTAAAAAAAAAAAAAATTAATAAAAATGCAATAAAACTATCCCTTATTTTGTAAACGCTATAAATTTTGCGAAAACCAACCGATAAACGCTTATTGCGATTTTTTTTACCAAAAATACGTAGAAGAATACGTATCGGCCTAAACTGAGGAAAAAAAAAGTTTTTTTTATATATTTTTGGGGGATATTTATTATAGCAAAAAGTAAAAAATATTGCATTTTTTTTTAAATTGTCGCTCTATTTTTGTTTATAGCGCAAAAAATAAAAACCGCAGAGGTGATCAAATACCACCAAAAGAAAGCTCTATTTGTGGGGAAAAAAAGGACGCAAATGTTGTTTGGGAGCCACGTCCCACGACCGCGCAATTGTCTGTTAAAGCGACGCAGTGCCGAATCGCAAAAACCCCTTGGGTCATTTGCCAGCGTATTGGTCTTAAGTGGTTAAAGGAAATCTCTTTTAGAAAAAAATGAGATCAAATCCTTTTAGATGTTTATTGATACCCCTGAGACCCCACAGAAAGCAAAGTCAATAAGGGTTGGATTCCCTTAGCTGTGCGTTGCTGGTAGAGTCGCCACCTCATCCCTTTAACCACTTCAGCCCCGAGCTTCTTTCTGAAACTTGGTGTTTACAAGTTAAAAACATATTTATTTTTTTTTGCTAGAAAATTACTGAGAACCTCCAAACATTATATATTATTTTCTAACACCCTAAAGAATAAAATGGCGGTCGTTGCAATACTTTCTGCCACACCGTATTTGCACAGCGGTCTTACAAGCGCACTTTTTTTTATTAAAAAATAAGACAACAGTAAAGTTAGCCCAATTTTTTTTTTATATTGTGAAAGATGATGTTACGCCGAGTAAAATGATACCCAACATGTCACGCGTCAAAATTGCGCCCGCTCACGGAATGGCGTCAAACTTTTACCCTTAAAAATCACCATAGGCAACGTTTTATTCTCAAAGGTGTTATGCCGCGTACACACGATCACTTTTTGTTGTGAAAAAAAAAACGACGTTTTCAAAAACGTCATTTAAAATGATGGTGTGTGGGCAAAACATCGTTTTATGCCTTCAAAAAAACGTCCAAAAAAAAATTCGAACATGCTTGAATTTTTTGTGTCGGTTTTCAAAATGGCCGTTGGTATGACAAGTTTTCCGCACTCAGAGGAGAAGTTTCCCGCGCACAGAGGAGAAGTTTCCCGCACACAGAGGACTACAGGAAAGTTCACTGCATTTTATTGAGCAAATAGATCCCAACACACACCGCAGATCCTTTGACGTCTCTGATTATTAATCCCCAATCTTATAATTCTCCGATCCCTCCTGACACCTCTACAGGATGTGATATCAGTGTGTGCCGAGCATGGATCTCCATTATCATTGTATATTATTATGGATTCTACTCGTATTTTCTTTCTCTGTTTATATTTCTAGCTGAGGTCAGGGACGGTCAGAGTCTGGCACGCGGTGGTAGGAGGTGAATACGCTGACACAGCAAAGAGCGGTGACATCTGTCAATCACAGAGCGCCATTGTCTGTAGGTCACCTCTATACCGTCGCCCGGGGCCCTCATCACTAATCCATCTCCTGTTATTACAGAGCAACAAACACTGAGGAATAATACACAGGAGGGGGAGGACTCTGCTCCTTCCTCCAGAACTCTCCTCTCCTGAAATACACTGCTCTGCTGGAGGACTCTGCTCCTTCCTCTATAACTCTCCTCTCCTGATATACTATGCTCTGCTGGAGGTCTCTGCTCCTTCCTCTATAACTCTCCTCTCCTAAAATACTCTGCTGGAGGACTCTGCTCCTTCCTCTATAACTCTCCTCTCCTGATATACTCTGCACTGCTGGAGGACTCTGCCCCTTCCTCTATAACTCTCCTCTCCTAAAATACTCTGCTGGAGGACTCTGCTCCTTTCTCTATAACTCTCCTCTCCTGATATACTCTGCACTGCTGGAGGACTCTGCTCCTTCCTCTATAACTCTCCTCTCCTGATATACTCTGCACTGCTGGAGGACTCTGCCCCTTCCTCTATAACTCTCCTCTCCTAAAATACTCTGCTGGAGGACTCTGCCCCTTTCTCTATAACTCTCCTCTCCTGATATACTCTGCACTGCACTGGAGGACTCTGCTCCTTCCTCTATAACTCTCCTGAAATACTCTGCACTGCTGAGTCCGTCGGTCACCGGCCCCGCACTTACCCCATCTAGGTACCAGCACTTTCTTCCTGGCAGCGGGCGGCGTCTCCTCCTCCTGTTTTTCAACCAGCAACTACTTGGTGTGGGGGCAGGGGGAGGGGGACAGGGCAATCGGAAGAGGGGGAGCCTGTAGAGCCAAATTTAAAGGATTAAGGATTGATTGATTGATTGATTGATTGATTGATTTTAATATTTCTATACAGCGCCACATACACCCTGAAGGGTGTGTCTAAGCGCTGGAAGGAGGTCCGCCGGTCTATTCTGGACCAAAAAGCAATCCAAGAAAACAAAGAAAAAGACTTCACAGACGAACTGATAGCTCGTGTACATAAAAGAAACCATGTAAAATATCAACAATAAAAACAAACAGTAGCAAGGGAGTTTGGGGTGAGGGGGACATAGGACAAAGGGAGGAGGGGCCAGGTCGGTTTAATTAGGCGTGGTCATAATCAACTTGTCTCAAAGAGGAAAGTTTTCAGAGCCTTTCTGAAGGTAATAAGAACAGTAGACTGTATTGTAGCACCCTCTAGTGTGCTGGATAGGATGTACATAGTTAGTGTAGGAAAACGGGGCTTGGCTGAGAGCCAGGCTTTTGGGTTGAATCTAGGTCAGGGATGAGTGACTCAGGGAGGCTGGATGACTCAGCAGGCAGCATCTCCGGTAACTCTTCCATGCTTTGTGGAACCTTGGAGAAGCTTCTAGATGCAGTAGAGGGGGGGTCTGGGAGGAGCTGCCTGGAGTATTGATGAGAGCCCCAGCCAATCCCCAGCAAAGTGGGCTGGCAGGGGGCAAGCCCTTATAAATTCTCTTGGGGCAGTCGGGTGGAAGATGGAGATGGAGACTGTCTGTGGCCCTCATACAGGGCAGCCATCGCAAATTTTGGGGCCCCTTACACAGCTTTAGGCAGGGCGCCCCTGGAGCAGCGAATCGGGGGGGGGGGGCTATTCTCTCTCTTGCCATGGGATGATAAGCAGGGGGGGTTGGTGTTGACGAACAAAACAAAGTCAAGTCAAGTCTTCTCTCTCCTGCCGCGAGTTGCTAAAGTCAGACAACAAAAAAATGGATGGGGTTGAGGAGCGGGCCTCTGCCGCGAGTTTCTAAAGGTGCGGGGGTCAAACGAAAAAAAAAAAGGGGGGGCGACCGGGCCCCTGGGGACCATCGGGCCCCTTACAGGTGTAATGCCTGTACCCCCCTGATGGCGGCACTGCCCTTGTAGGCCCTCATAGAATGCCCCCTATTCTGAGGGGAGGAGGTGACCTCGGGCCCTGGGTACAGGTGCTGGAGGGACCCTCTACAACAAATCCTTCCTGGAGACACGGGAGCAAGGAGAGGACAGCGGGAGAGAGTCAGCATGTCCAGGAGATCTCCTGAGAAGTCAGCTGGGTGGGCTGGTGAGTGAGCAGTCTGGGAGGACTGTAGAGAATTAGCCAGGAGGGCTGGGGAAAGGGGCAGCTGAAGCCAGGCGGGTTGGCAGTGCCGGAGGAGGTGGTGCTGGGATCAGTAGCCACGGGGATGTATGCTGGACAGGGCTCAGGGTCCCTGCCTGTAATGGGCTAGTGCTGTGTCAGATTAACTATCAGTGTGCCAGTTGGAGTTCTGCAAGCAAGCTAGTGCTGGAGGAAGAGAGGAGTGTATATAGACTGTATATAGGAAGGTTGTCCCTGAAGATGTTTAAAGTCAAGTGCGTCGTTGCCAACATTGCAAAAAAAAAAGTCCGGGACACTTTTTTGCATGCAGGAGGAGCCTTGCTATAATTAGGGGGCGGGGCATTCATTTGTAGGCGTGTCACGCCGTAGTAGAAAAATGCAGCGGCGCTGAAAAAACGTGAAAAAAAAGGATTTCCCGGGATAAGATATATCCAGGAAAGGATGTGAATCCCGGAAATGTCCCGGGCAATCCGGGACAGTTGGCAAGTATGCAAGTGGTCATCTAATAATACCCCTACACCCCATCCAAGTTCAATACACTCAATAAAACCAAACCAAAAAGTACTGGACTGTTTTCTGACTCTAGGAGACTGTGAAAATTCAGTGTGCCTGGCTGTGCAGGGTGGGGGGTCCCATTCTACTTGCATGTCCTTAGTAGGGATGAGCCGAACACCCCCCCCATTCGGTTCCCACCAGAACCTGCGAACAGACCAAAAGTTTGTGTGAATTTTAGAACCCTGTTAAAGTCTATGGGACTCAAACTTTTGAAATCTAAAGTGCTCATTTTAAAGGCTAATATGCAAGTTATTGTCCTAAAAAGTGTTTGGGGACCCGGGTCCTGCCCCAGGGGAGTGTTTGGAGACCCGGGTCCTGCCCCAGGGGAGTGTTTGGGGACCCGGGTCCTACCCCAGGGGAGTGTTTGGGGACCCGGGTCCTACCCCAGGGGAGTGTTTGGGGACCCGGGTCCTGCCCCAGGGGAGTGTTTGGGGACCCGGGTCCTACCCCAGGGGAGTGTTTGGCGACCCGGGTCCTGCCCCAGGGGAGTGTTTGGGGACCCGGGTCCTGCCCCAGGGGAGTGTTTGGCGACCCGGGTCCTGCCCCAGGGGAGTGTTTGGCGACCTGGGTCCTGCCCCAGGGGAGTGTTTTTTAAGTTTTTAAAAACGGCCGTTTTTTCAGGAGCAGTGATTTAATAATGCTAAAAGTGAAACAATAAAAGTGAAATATTCCTTTAAATTTCATACTTGGGGGGGGGGGGTGTATAGTATGCCTGTGAAGTAGCGCTTGTTTCCTGTGCTTAGAACTGTCCCTGCACAAAGTGTCATTTCTGAAGGAAAAAAGTCATTTTAAATCACTCACCTTCAGGTCTGGTATGGATTTTGACTTCACCCCAAATTTAAAAAAAAAAATGCCGTGGACCCCCCCACATTTTTTTCTTATGAATGACTTTTCTCTGAATTGCCGGGAGCCGACAATTCATTATAGCCGCGAGTGATTTTAAATTACTTTTTTCCTTCAGAAATGACACTGCAGGGACAGTTCTATGTAAGGGAAACATGCGCTAATTTACAGGCATACTATACACCCCCACAGGTACGAAATTTAAAGGAATATTTCACTTTTATTGTTTCACTTAAAGGAATTATTAAAATCACTGCTGCCAAAAAAACTGCCGTTTTTAAAACGTATTTTTGCATTGATGTTTGAGGACCCGGGTCCCCAAACACTCCCCTGGGGCAGGACCCGGGTCCCCAAACACTCCCCTGGGGCAGGACCCGGGTCCCCAAACACTCCCCTGGGGCAGGACCCGGGTCCCCAAACACTCCCCTGGGGCAGGACCCGGGTCCCCAAACACTCCCCTGGGGCAGGACCCGGGTCCCCAAACACTCCCCTGGGGCAGGACCCAGGTCCCTAAACACTCCCCTGGGGCAGGACCCGGGTCCCCAAACACTCCCCTGGGACAGGACCCGGGTCCCCAAACACTTTTTAGGACAATAACTTGCATATTAGCCCTTAAAATTAGCACTTTAGATTTAAAACGTTCGAGTCCCAAAGACTTAAACAGGGTTCTAAGGTTCACACAAACTTGCCGCGAACGCCCCAAATAGTTTGTTGTTCGGCGAACAGGCAATGTTCGAACTCGAAGCTCATCCCTAGTCCTTAGTGGGGTGCGCTACACAGGATAAAGCACTGTGTTGCATAACAAAGCACCTAACAAGAGCGTCTAGGACAGGGATATTCAATTAGCGGACCTCCAGCTGTTGCAAAACTACAAGTCCCATCATGCCTCAGCCTCTGGGTGTAACGCTTGTGGCTGTCAGAGTCCTGCTATGCCTCATGGGATTTGTAATTCTGCAACAGCTGGAGGTCCGCTAATTGCATATCCCTGCTCTAGGACCAATGAAACAGCCGTATTATTTTAGAAGGTGTGATTTGCTTTGCTACCACTAGATGGGGCTGGCGCATTCATTTTCCAGCATTAACCACTTCCCCTCTGGAGCCCTTTTTTTTTTGCACACGGTAACATTTTGCATGTATTTAGAAATCTGATTTTGTCTTGAAAACACAGAGGAGTTGTAGTTATAAAAAGCATAAAAGGATGGCAGTTGCATTTTTTTTTTAATGGACGACACGTGTGTGCTTTAATTTGGAGGCGGGGGGGGGGCAGCAGGGGGTAAGAATTTTTCTAGGAGGGCAAATTTGGGGAGGTGTGCTAGGAGTGGTGGTTTAGGGGGGATTTGTGTTGGGAGACAGGATAGGAGAAGCAGATCTGTGCTAGAAAGGGGGGATTTGGGGGGGGGGGGTTGCGCTATAAAAGGATTTTTTTTTTTTTGGGGGGGGGGATTTAAGCTAGTAGGGATGATTTGGGATATTTGTGTTAGGAGGGGGATTTTATGGGGGGTGGGGGTTGTGGTAGGTTGGGGAGGGGAATTTGTGCTAAAAGGGTGGGGGGGGGGGATTTGGAGTGGTTGGGGACGGGGAAGGCAAATTTGAGGGGTAGAGGATTAGCACTCATAGAATTATTATTATTTTTTTAGGAGGGGGGGGGGGATTTGTGTTAGGGGCATATAGGGGGAGAGAGGATGTGAGCTGGGGGAACAAAGCTTTGTGCTAAGAGGGGCGATTTCAGCAGGGGGGGGTGAATTTGTACTGAGAGGAGGGAGAATTTTTGCTTAGGAGGTGAACATGCAGACTAATGCTCGATAATATTTTTTTGAGGGGGGGGGGGGGATTTTCACTGACACATAATACTCATACCTCCTCATATCTTAGGGGGGCGCAATTTGGCGTTTCCGCGCTGGGCTCTAGATTACCTTGTCACTGGGTAGCGCCCTTTCTTACTCTTTGGTTTACGTTAATAGTGTTTGTCACTGTTAAAGGAGCAGCAACCTAGTTTTACACATTTTTGTTTTGTGGTGTTTTAACCACTTCAGCCCGGACCAAAATGCAGCTAAAGGACCCGGCCAGTTTTTGCGATCCGGCACTGCGTCACTTTAACTGACAATTGCGCGGTTGTGCGACGTGGCTCCCAAACAAAATTGGCGTCCCTTTTCCCCCACAAATAGAGCTTTCTTTTGGTGGTATTTGATGATCTCTGCGGTTTTAATTTTTTGCGCTATAAACAAAAATAGAGCGACAATTTTGAAAAAAATTCAATATTTTTTACTTTTTGCTGTAATAAATATCCCCAAAAATATATAAAAAAATATTTTTTTCCCTCAGTTAATGCCGATACGTATTCTTCTACATATTTTTGGTAAAAAAAAACACAATAAGCGTTGGTTTGCGAAAAATGTATAGCGTTTACAAAATAGGGGATAGTTTTATAGCATTTTTATTAATATTTTTTTTTTTTTTACTACTAATCAGCGATTTTTTTCATGACTGCGACATTATGGCGGACACTTCGGACAATTTTGACACATTTTTGGGACAATTGTCATTTTCACAGCAAAAAATGCTTTTAAATTGCATTGTTTACTGTGGAAATGACAGTTGCAGTTTGGGAGTTAACCACAAGGGAGCGCTGTAGGGATTATGTGTTCCCTAATGTGTGTTTACAACTGTAGGGGGGTGTGGCTGTAGGTGTGATGTCATCAATCGTGTCCCCCCTATAAAAGGGATCACGCGATCGATGCTGCCGCCACAGTGAAGAACGGGGAAGGTGTGCTTACACACGGCTCTCCCCGTTCTTCATCTCCGGGGACTGATCGCCACACTCCAGCGGCAATCGGGTCCGCGAATCCCACGGTCCCGGTCCGTGGGTGCGCGCCCGTGACCCACGGCTGGATACTAGCACAGCATGTACCTGTATGTGCATGTGCCCACGTATATGTGCAGGAGGCGGTCCTTAAGTGGTTAACCATTTTTGTTTTATTTTGTTTTACATGATTTTGTTTTATGATGTTTTACACATTTTTTAGTTATGTTTTTTATACATTTTTGTTTTGTGGTGTTTTACATATTTTTGTTTTATGGAGTTTTACACGTTTTTATTTTGTGTCTTTTTACCCGTTTTTGTTTTGTGGTGTTTTACATGTTTTTGTTTTATGGTGTTTTATACATTTTTGTTTTGTGGTGTTTTACACGTTTTTCTTTTCTTTTTTTTTTTTAGTGTTTTACACGTTTTTGTTTTGTGGTGCTTTACACGTTTTTTGATTTATGGTGTTCTGTGGTGTTCTACACATTTTTGTTTTATGGTGTTTTACCCCCTCTTAATTCATTATATAGTCATGTAATTGGGGTCTTCCTTTAATGTTGTTTTATACATTTTTATATTATGGTGTTTTGCACGTTTTTGTTTTATATGTTTTTGTTTTATGGTGTTTTACACATTTTTGTTTTGTAGTGTTTTACAAACTTGTGTTTTATGGTGTTTTACATATTTTTTGTTTTATGATGTTTCACCCATTTTTGTTCTGTGTTATTTTACACATTATTGTTTTGTGGTGTTTTACCCATTTTTGATTTATGGTGTTCTGTGGTGTTCTACACGTTTTTGTTCTGTGGTGGTTTACACATTTATTTTATGGTGTTTTACACGTTTTTGTTTTATATGTTTTTGTTTTATGGTGTTTTACACATTTTTGTTTTTTGGTGTTTTACTCATTTTTTGTTTTGTGGTGTACGGGGTTAGCTCCCCTCTTAATTCATTATATAGTCATGTAACTGGGGTCTTCCTTTTATGTTGTTTTATACATTTTTATTTTATGGTGTTTTACACATTTTTGTTTTGTAGTGTTTTAACTTTTGTTTTGTGGTGTTTTACCCATTTTTGATTTATGGTGTTCTGTGGTGTTCTACACGTTTTTGTTTTATGGTGTTTTACACGTTTTAGTTTTGTGGTGTTTTACACGTTTTAGTTTTGTGGTGTTTTACACATTTTAGTTTTACGTTGTTTTACACGTTTTTCTTTTGTTGTGTTCTACACATTTTTTGTTTTATGGTGTTTTACACATTTTTGTTTTGTGGTGCTTTACACGTTTTTTGATTTATGGTGTTCTGTGGTGTTCTACACGTTTTTATTTTATAGCGTTTTACACATTTTTGTTTTGTAGTGTTTTACAAACTTTTGTTTTATGGTGTTTTACCCATTTTTGTTATTTGGTATTTTACACATTATTGTTTTGTGGTGTTTTACCCATTTTTGATTTATGGTGTTCTGTGGTGTTCTAAACGTTTTTGTTTTATGGTGTTTTACACGTTTTAGTTTTGTGGTGTTTTACACATTTTAGTTTTGTGGTGTTTTACACATTTTAGTTTTGTGGTGTTTTACACATTTTTGTTTTACATTGTTTTACACGTTTTTCTTTTGTTGTGTTTTACACGTTTTTGTTTTATGGTGTTTTACACATTTTTGTTTTGTGGTGCTTTACACGTTTTTTGATTTATGGTATTCTGTGGTGTTCTACACGTTTTTATTTTATGGCGTTTTACACATTTTTGTTTTGTAGTGTTTTACAAACTTTTGTTTTATGGTGTTTTACCCATTTTTGATTTATGGTGTTCTGTGGTGTTTTACACATTTTAGTTTTTTGGTGTTTTACTCATTTTTTGTTTTGTGGTGTACGGAGTTAGCTCCCCTCTCAATTCATTATATAGTCATGTAACTGGGGACTTCCTTTTATAGATGGCATATTGCGTTACTCCCTAATGTCTATAAACCTATAAAATGTTAACTCAACTCGAGGACCAACTGTTGATACATTGTGAGCTTTTCCATGAAATGCTTTGGATAATTTTGGCAAAGTTTATACTAAAAAAAATCACTCAAAAAAGAAGACTAAAAAGTGTTATTTTTAATCATATTTATGTATTACATTAAACAGTGACTACAAATCTCTCTACCAATCCGTGTGTCTCCTCATTGGGTGGTGGTGGTCCCTCCATGTCTCTCAGTGTCTCCTCGTTGGGTGGTGGTGGTCCCTCCATGTCTCTCAGTGTCTCCTCGTTGGGTGGTGGTGGTCCCTCTATGTCCCTCCATGTCTCCTCGTTGGGTGGTGGTGGTCCCTCCATGTCCCTCCATGTCTCCTCGTTGGGTGGTGGTGGTGGACCTCCACTGAGAAGATCGGTTTCTTCACTCCATTGTAACGTTCTGGGTTCTTAGTGTTCACATTCACAATGCCCCATCATGACTAAGGCTAGTACGAGGGGGCCGGGTACCTGACATTCTGCCCTGGCATCGTCACGGTGGTGGTCTGGGCTGTTACAATGTAAGTCGGCTGCTTGCGTCTCTTGATCTCTCGAGCCATCTGGCACCAGGTGCAGCACAAACACCAATACAGCATAAGGCAGTCTTCACACATCGATCCCTGGGGGGGGGGGTAAAAGAGTGAGAAGAGCGGGCAAATGAGAGAAAGAGAGGGGGGGGGAGATGAGATTGAGAGGGGGGTACAAAGCAGAGGAGTGGAACAAAGAGAGTAGAGAGAGAGTAGAGAGGGTAAAGGGAGAAGAGAGAGAGTGTGCAGGAGGGGAGAAGAGGGGAGAAACGAGAGAGAGAAAAGGGGGGGAGAGATGAGATTGAGAGGGGGGGTACAAAGCAGAGGAGTGGAACAAAGAGAGTAGAGAGAGAGAGTAGAGAGGGTAAAGGGAGAAGAGAGAGAGAGTATGCAGGAGGAGAGAAGAGGGGGGAAATGAGAGAGAGAAAAGGGGGGGAGTTAAGAGAGAGGAGAAGGGGAGAGATGAGATTGAAAGAGAGGGAGGGGGTACAAAGCCGAGGAGTGGAACAGAGAGAGAGAAGAGGAGGTAAAGGGGAAAGAGTATGCAGAAAGAGATAAGAGGGGTATAGAAAGTAGATTGAGGGGGAGAAGAGAGAGAGAGACGTGGGGATTGTAGAAATAAAAGAAGAAGTAGAAGGAAAAAGTAAGAAAGTTTTAGAGAGAGGGGGAGGGAGAGAGAGAAGGAAGAGATATGGCAGAAGAGGGGAGAGAAAGGGTGGGACAGGAGAGAGAAGGATACATTGATGGTAAGTGGGAGAGGAGAAAGTGAGAGAGGATCAGAGAGGAGAAAAGGGAGAGTGAGGGGGTCAGGGAAGAGGAGAGTGAGAAGGTAGGAGAGGAGAAAGAGAGATGGAGGGGATAGAGAGAGGGTGAGTGGAAGTGGAGAAAGAAATAGAGAAAGTGGGAGAGGAGATAGAGAGAAAAGAAGAGGAGAGTGAGAGGGTAGGAGAGGACAAAGAGGGGGAGAGAGAGGGTGGGTTTGAGAGGAGAGAGAAATAGAGAAGGTGGGAGAGAGGAGAAAGAGAGAGAGGGGATGGGGGAAGAGGAGAGTGAGAGGATAGAAGGGGAGAGAGAGAGGGTGCATGGAAGAGGAGAGAGAGATAGAGAAGGTGAGAAAGGAGAAAGAGAGAGAGAGAGGATGGGGAAAAGGAGAGTGGGAAGGTAGGAGAAGAGAAAGAGAGGGAGGAAAGTGAGAGGGGGTGCGTGGAAGAGAAACATTGAGAAGGAGGGAGAGGAGAAAGAGAGAGAGAGGGGTGGGGAAGAGGAGAGTGAGAAGGTAGGAGAGGATAAAGAGAGGAAGGGGAGAGAGAAAGAGAGTGCGTGGGAGAGGAGAGAGAAATAGAGAAGGTGGAAGAGGAGAAAAAGACAGAGGGGGTGGGAAAGAGGAGAGTAAGAGGGTAGGAGAGGAGAAAGAGAGAGAGGGGGGAGAGAGAGAGAGGGTGCGTGGAAAAGAAAAATAGAGAAGGAGGGAGAGGAGAAAAAGACAGAGGGGTGGGGAAGAGGAGAGTAAGAGGGTAGGAGAGGATAAAGAGAGGGAGGGGAGAGAGAGAGGGTGCGTGGGAGAGGAGAGAGAAATAGAGAAGGTGGAAGAGGAGAAATAGAGAGAGGGGGTGGGGAAGAGGAGAGTAAGAGGGTAGTAGAGGATAAAGAGAGGGAGGGGAGAGAAGGTGCGTGGGAGAGGAGAGAGAAATAGAGAAGGTGGAAGAGGAGAAATAGAGAGAGGGGGTGGGGAAGAGGAGAGTAAGAGGGTAGGAGAGGAAATAGAGATGGAGGGGAGAGAAGGTGCGTGGGAGAGAGAAATAGAGAAGGTGGGAGTGAAGAAAGAGAGAGAGGGGGTGGGGAAGAGGAGATTGAAAAGATAGGAGAGGAAAAAGAGTGTGGGAGGGAGGGGAAAAAGAGAGGATAGGACAGGAGAGAGAAGGAGATAAGGAGGGTGGGGGGGGGGGGAGAGGAGAGAGAGAGGGTGAGACAGAAAAGAGGAGAGCGATAGTGAGTGGGAGAGGATAGAGATATAGACAGGTTGGGGGGCGTAGAGAAAGATAGAGATTGATGGTCAGGAGAAAAAGAAACAGAGAAAGAGAGGGTGGGAAAGGAGAAGGAGAGAGTGGGAGGGAGAAGAGAAAGATTGAGAGAGAGTGGGGGTGAGTGGGAGAGGGGGAAGAAGGAAAGAGAGATGTAGGTGGGAGAGAAAAAGGGAAGGAGAGAAGAGAGAGAGTGGGTGAGTGGGATAGAGGAGAGAAAGAAAAGGTGGGACAGGAGAGATAGAGAGTGTGGGAGAGGAGAAAGGGAGAGAGGGGATGGGGAAAGGGGGGAGTGAGAGGGTAGGAGAGGAGAGAGAGAGGGTGAGTGGGAGAGGAGAGAGAAATAGAGAAGGTGGAGAAAGAGGATAAAGAGATAGGGTGGGGAACAGGAGAGTGAGAAGGTATGAGAGGAGAAAGAGAGGGAGGTAGAGAGAGAGAGGGTGAGTGGGAGAGGAGAGAGAAATAGAGACGGTGGGGGTGAGTGGGAGAGGGGGAAGAAGGAAAGAGATGGTAGGTGGGAGAAGAAAAGGGAAGGAGAAAAGAGAGAGAGAGAGAGGGTGAGTGGGATAGAGGAGAGAAAAAGAAGGTGAAACAGGAGAGATAGAGAGGGTGGAATAGGAGAAAGAGAAGGAGAAAGAGGGAGAGTGGGAGAGGAGAGAGAAATAGAGAAGGTGGAGAAAGAGGATAAAGAGATAGGGTGGGGAAGAGGAGAGTGAGAAGGTAGGAGAGGAGAAAGAGAGGGAGGGGGAGAGAGAGAGGGTGAGTGGGAGAGGAGAGAGAAATACAGAAGGTGTTACAAGAGAAAGAGAGAGGGGTGTGGAACAGGAGAGTGAGAAGGTATGAGAGGAGAAAGAAAGGGAGGGGGAGAGAGAGGGGGTGAGTGGGTGAGGAGAGAGAAATAGAGACGGTGGGGGTGAGTGGGAGAGGGGGAAGAAGGAAAGAGAGATGGTAGGTGGGAGAGGAAAAGGGAAGGAGAAAAGAGAGAGAGAGAGAGAGAGAGAGAGAGAGAGAGAGAGAGAGAGAGGGTGAGTGGGATAGAGGAGAGAAAAAGAAGGTGAAACAGGAGAGATAGAGAGGGTGGAATAGGAGAAAGAGAAGGAGAGAGGGAGAGTGGGAAGAGGAGAATGCAAAGGAGAGAGGGTCAGAGAGAAGAGAAAGAATGAGAAGAGAGAGGGTGGGAGAGGAGAAAGAGAGGATGGGAGGAAGAGGAGAGAGAGAGTGGGAGAGGGGAGAGAAGGAGAGAGTGATGGTGGATGACAAAGGTGAGAGAAGGAGAGAGGGAGGGTGGAGTGAGGGGGGGAGAGGAGAGCGAGTGGGACAGGGGAGAGTGATAGCAGGTGGGAGAGGAGAAAGCAAAGAAGAAAGGGAGGGTGGAAGGGAGAGGAGTGAGAAAGAGAAAGAGTGTGTGCAGGAGAGGGGAGAGAAGAAGAGTAATGATGGGTGGGAGAAGAGAGAGATAGAGAAGGTGGGGGAGGAGAAACAGAAGGAGAGTGAGTGGGTGGAGGGAGAGAAGAGAGAGGGTCAGTGGGAGGTGGACATACAGAGAGGGGGAGGGGACAGAGGCAAAGAAGAAAGGGAGATAGAGAAAGAAGAGTATGGGAACAGACAGAATGTTATTCAGTCTCCAGGCCTTGAACAGAATTACTTTCATTGAAGTATAATACAATACACAACATGTACCAATAATAATAAATAAGTCTTTGTTTAATTTCAGAACGGGTTTTATTTAGAAGAGGCGGAGTCTGTATTGGATTTTAGATTGTTTCAACTTCCTGTTACTGGGAAACAGTAAAGAGCGATCTGAAGTAATCTGTAGTGGGAACCATATTAACTAAGTAGATATACTTGTTTCAGGCCTATGTGTGCCACCCAAACCATTTTCTATATCGCAGTGAAATAGAAACTAGAGCAGGTCTGCACCTGATTAACAGAGGGAATGTGGCAGTTTCCCATATAGAAAACTGCCACATGATTCCCCCCAGGTTTGGCCTTTGTGGACGGAATGTGAGCTGTTAAGCATACCACTCTTATCCCCATCTCTGCCTGTGTACTGATCAACCTGCACGAGCAGAGCCTCAACCCTTCTCCTCCCTCCTGCTCAAAACGAAGCGAGGGGTGGGGATGGGAAGTCCCAGCTCTTCCTTCCCTGGGCCATGTGCCGTATCTGTCACAGCCACAGAACTGATTGCCCCTAATTAATAAAGAGGCTTGCACCCCTTTTGTCAACTAGGAGCAACATCTGCTCATTTTTTATATTCAGAAGAGTGAAGCAAGGATTGTGCTTGCATCGGTCTTTGTTAATTCCACCCAGGGGCCCCACGTTTGCGTCAGGAGGAAAGGTGCAGCACCCATAGGTGACTCCTAGTTTCTAGTCCAAATTTGTTCAAGTAAAAGAATGTCTTCACATCCAATCTTTCTCATTTAAGGGTTGGTTTCACACTGGGACCACAAGACTGGAAACAGACTGGGAGACACTGGGACCACAAGACTGGAAACAGACTGGGAGACACTGGGAAAACAAGTCTGGGGCACACTGGGAAAACAAGTCTGGGACACACTGGGAACACATGGCTGGAAGAAGGCTGGGGCACACTGGGAATACAAGGGTGGAAGTAGGCTGGGACACACTGGGAACACAAGGCTGGAAGAAGGCTGGGACACACTGGGAACACAAGGCTGGAAGAAGGCTGGGATACACTGGGAACACAAGGCTGGAAGAAGGCTGGGATACACTGGGAACACAAGGGTGGAAGAAGGCTGGGATACACTGGGAACACAAGGGTGGAAGCAGACTGGGACACACTGGAAACACAAGGCTGGAAGCAGACTGGGACACACTGGGAACACAAGGGTGGAAGCAGTCTGGGACACACTGGGAACACAAGGGTGGAAGCAGGCTGGGACAAACAGGGAACACAAGGCTGGAAACAGACTGGGACAAATTGGCAACACAAGGCTGGAAACAGACTGGGACATACTGGGAACACAAGGGTGGAAGCAGGCTGGGACACACTGGGAACACAATGGTGGAAGCAGACTGGGACACACTGGGAACACAAGGCTGGAAGAAGGCTAGGACACACTGGGAACACAAGGATGGAAGCAGGCTGGGCCATACTGGGAACACAAGGGTGGAAGCAGGCTGGGACACACTGGGAACACAAGGGTGGGAGCAGGCTGGGACACACTGGGAACACAAGGCTGGAAGCATGCTGGGACACACTGGGAACACAAGGCTGGAAACAGCCTGGGATACACATAGAACACAAGGGTGGAAGCAGGCTGGGATACACATAGAACACAAGGGTGGAAGTAGGCTGGGACACACTGGGAACACAAGGCTGAAAGCAGGCTGGGACACACTGGGAACACAAGGCTGAAAGCAGGCTGGGACACACTGGGAACACAAGGGTGGAATAAGGATGCGACACACTGGGAACACAAGGCTGGAAACAGACTGGGACACACTGGGAACCCATATTGGATTTTGCTGGCAATCCTTGTTGTCTGTATATTGCTGTATATTGCCCTATGCCTTCAGCTGCTTCAGAGAAAACAATACAGGGGATCCATTCCTGTAACCCCCCCCCCCCTTGCAGCATCGGTCATCCCCTCCTGTCCATGATCTGATTCCTGCCGCTGCCCAGATCCCCCTGCTGAACCGATGGGGCCTGGGCCCCGTACAGGACAACCAGATGCACCCCCCATCAGCGGCCCCGGTCAGATCAGAGAACATTGTTATGTCTACAGCCCTTTATTATTACTCCTTAGTTCCCAGGAGGAGTCGGCCATATTGGATTTTTTGGCAGTCCATATTGTCTCTGTATATAGTCCAGCAGTGGAGCTGACCTCCTCCCCAGGCATTAACCTTCACACACGGGCAATCCATGAATGTACAACTAATATTTAAGAATACTTTTAATGTTTGTATTTATCGGAAGAAGTGAATTGCTCTTACTCTTTGGCCGTAGCACTTACACTTATTTTGTACCGTTCCCGGATAGACATTCGCAGTGCTAGAGATACAGGGGGGACAACCGGAGAGTAGCCGACCCAGCTTGTGTCCAGTGCGGGGAGACACAGAAACTCGCCATGGTCATGGACCGTCGCACATTGGAAGTATTGGAAGCAACAGCAGGCAAATAAACCTGAGAAGAGACGGGGGAAAGCAAGAGGTGGAGAGAATCTGTTATGTCATGGAAATTAGAGGTCATATACAAAGAAAGGGAATGGGCCCTTAAAGGACACCAGTGCTGAGCAACATGAGGGCCCCTTTGGAGACATCTTACACCACCTTCCACAAAAAAACTTTCAGCACATTTTTTTATGCTGAACCATAACCCCCCCCCCCCCCGTCTCGGCTTATACTCGAGTCTACCGCTGTATCATCGGCTAGTGGAGTTGGTGTATTTGATGGGTAAGACGTTGGCGAAGGCGTTCTCGTGGATGCACCCGCACATGTGCAGTACACTCGGTTGGAGAATTTGATAACTGACAGAACACCGCCGACTGCAGTTGCATGCAACAAGGTACACGAGGCTGCAGATGGGCACTGATGAGACAGGTGGGCACAGTGAGGCTGCAGATGGGCACAGTGAGGCTGAAATGGGCACAGTGAGGCTGCAGATGGGCACTGATGAGACAGGTGGGCACAGTGAGGCTGCAAATGGGCACAGTGAGGCTAAAGATGGGCAAAGTGAGGCTGCAGATGGGCACTGATGAGACAGGTGGGCACAGTGAGGCTGCAGATGGGCACAATTAGGCTACAAATGGACACAGTGAGGCTGCAGATGGGCACAGGGAGGCTGCAGATGGGCATAACTCTAGGTGTCCCTCCTTTTTCTTTCCTTTCTTCTCTCTCTCCTCTCTTTTTACTTTCTCCCCAGAGACAAGCCATCTCTTAATTGTTTGATTCCTTCGCGTTGACCCTAATTAGTGGTCACTGAATGGTTCCTGTTACTGTTATTTTATATGTTTAGGAGTCCTGGGTAGGGATGAGCTTTGAGTTTGAGTCGAACTCGTGTTTGACTCGAACATTGCCTGTTTGCCCCGTTCGGCGAACAGCGAACAATTTGGGGTGTTCACTGCAAATTCGAAAAGGCGCGGAACACCCTGTTAAAGTCTATGGGAGAAATCTAAAGTGCTAATTTTAAAGGCTAATATGCAAGTTATTGTCATAAAAAGTGTTTGGGGACCCGGGTCCTGCCCCAGGGGACATGTATCAATGCAAAAATAGTTTTAAAAAGGCATTTTTTTCGGGAGCAGTGATTTTAATAATGCTTAAAGTGAAACAATAAAAGTGAAATATTCCTTTAAATTTCGTACCTAGGGGGTGTATAGTATGCCTGTGAAATATCGCATTTTTCCCATGCTTAGAACTGTCCCTGCACAAAGTGTCATTTCTGAAGGAAAAAAAGTCACTTAAAAATCACTCGCAGCTATAATGAATTGTCGGCTCCCAGCAATACAGAGAAAAGTCATTGAAAGTCATTGATAAAAAAAAAAAAAAAAGTGCATTGGGTTCCCACAAATTTAATTACCAGGCCCTTCGGGTCTGGTATGGATATTAAGTGGAACCCTGCGTCAAATTAAAAAAAAAAATGACATGGGGGTTCACCCCAAATATCTATTCCAGACCCTTTCTCCGAGCCCGCAACCTGGCCGGCCACAGGAAAAGAGGGGGGACGAGAGAGCACCTTAGAGCCTATGGCTCTAATCAGGTGCTTCAAAAACACCCCCCACCACTGTAATTCAGGCACCCGGTGCCTGAAAAGGGGACCTTATGAATACTGTATATCCATTGGTCATATAGGGGGTGGCTGGAGAGAGGGGGCAGCGCCCGTGCACCCTTATGGACGCACCGCCACTGGAGTGAACAACAACGCTGATCCTCACTATCATCTCTCTTCTAATATGTTGATTATCCAGATAAAAGGCTATCGCCTTCACTATGTAAGGCCCCCGTACACACGACCGAGCTTCTCGGCAGAATCCAGCGAGAAGCTCGCTGGGATCCATATTCTGCCGAGGTTCTCGGTCGTGTGTACACTTCCGACGAGCGTCCCGTCGGGAAGCTCGTCGAGCCAAAAAAGAGAGCATGCTCTCTTTTTCCTCGTTGTTCAATGAGGACTTTGGCTCGACAAGCTTTTCCGACCGCTCATCGGGAACCTCGACAGGCGGAACGATGGGTTTAGCCCGACGAGGTTCTCGTACGTGTGTACGCCGCCTAAGACTTACCTCTAGTTATTCATTAAGCAAGAGGATCCATATGTTTGTATTACGGAGTCGCGAGGAAGGTTTTTATTTTCTTGACCCCCTTGGTCTGCTTAACCCAGTCCTCCCAAAAACTAGGAAATGGTCCCACAGGTCTGAGCAGCCTCTTTTTTTATTATAGCCCATGTGGATGCCCCACTCACAGCGTGTTCCCGTTGGGGTGGCAGGATTGGCTCCTGGTAAACCTCCGCATCCTGGAGCGTTTTCTCCTACCTTTTAGGCTCATATACCGGTGTTATCTTTCCTCGGGAATGGAAAGTTTAAGGGGGCCAGGTCAACCATTCTCTTAAGGGCGCAGGAGCGCCGCCTCCTCTCTCCTGCACCCGTCAATCAACAATAGATAGATTCATGCATTGCATTGTCGCCACTGCCACCCCCTATTCAGGGGCCCGGCCCCCTTGTCAATCGCCGGCCACCTGAATTACAGTGGTGTGGGTGTTTTGGAAGTGTCTGATTAGAGCCGTTGGTTCCAATAGGCTTCCAAATTGGTAGGGAGCAGGCGCACTGCTGTGCGTTCGCTGCTTATGTACTGCTGTGTTAGGCAATCGCTTCCCTAACACTGACCCGCCTCTCAGCCAATCAGGTGCACCGATTCTGGTTACCGGTCACCTAATTGGCTGAATGAACAGGCGCTGTGAAGGGGCAAACTAGCGGCATTTAATGGGGCAAACTGGCGGCTATTGATGGGGCAAACTGGCGGCTATTGATGGGGCAAACTGGCGGCTATTGATGGGGCAAACTGGCGGCTATTGATGGGGCAAATTGGTGGCTATTGATGGGGCAAACTGGCGACTATTGATGGGGCAAATTGGTGGCTATTGATGGGGCAAATTGGTGGCTATTGATGGGGCAAACTGGCGGCTATTGATGGGGCAAATTGGTGGCTATTGATGGGGCAAACTGGCGGCTATTGATGGAGCAAACTGGCGGCTATTGATGGGGCAAACTGTCCGGATTTGATGGGGGCAAACTGGCGGCATTTGATGGGGCAAACTGGCGGCTATTGATGGGGCAAATTGGTGGCTATTGATGGGGCAAACTGGTGGCTATTGATGGGGCAAACTGGCGGCTATTGATGGGGCAAACTGGTGGCTATTGATGGGGCAAACTGGCGGCTATTGATGGGGCAAACTGGCGGCTATTGATGGGGCAAACTGGCGGCTATTGATGGAGCAAACTGGCGGCTATTGATGGGGCAAACTGGCCGGATTTGATGGGGGCAAACTGGCGGCATTTGATGGGGCAAACTGGCGGCTATTGATGGGGCAAATTGGTGGCTATTGATGGGGCAAACTGGTGGCTATTGATGGGGCAAACTGGCGGCTATTGATGGGGCAAACTGGCGGCTATTGATGGGGCAAACTGGCGGCTATTGATGGGGCAAACTGGCGGCTATTGATGGGGCAAATTGGTGGCTATTGATGGGGCAAACTGGTGGCTATTGATGGGGCAAACTAGCGGCTATTGATGGGGCAAACTGGCGGCTATTGATGGGGCAAACTGGCCGGATTTGATGGGGGCAAACTGGCGGCATTTGATGGGGCAAACTGGCGGCTATTGATGGGGCAAACTGGCGGCTATTTATGGGGAAATCTGGCTGCTATTTATAAGGGCAAATTGGCAGCGTCTGATGGGGAAAATTGGCAGCGTTTGATGGGGCAATCTGGTGGTGTTTGATGGGGCAAACTGGCAGCGTTTGATGGGGCAAACTGGCGGCTATTGAAGGGGCAAATTGGCAGATTTTGATGGGGCAAACTGCCAGCGTTTGATGGGGCAAACTGGCAGCGTTTGATGGGGCAAACTGGCGGCTATTGAAGGGGCAAATTGGCAGATTTTGATGGGGCAAACTGGCAGCGTTTGATGGGGCAAACTGGCAGCGTTTGATGGGGCAAACTGGCGGCTATTGAAGGGGCAAATTGGCAGATTTTGATGGGGCAAACTGGCAGAATTTGATGGGGCAAACTGGCAGAATTTGATGGGGCAAACTGGCGGCTATTGATGGGGCAAACTGGCGGCTATTGATGGGGCAAACTGGCGGCTATTGGTGGGGCAAGCTGGCAGCGATTAGGGAATTGCTTCCCTAACACTGACCCGCCTCTCAGCCAATCAGGTGCACCGATTCTGGTTACCGGTCATCTAATTGGCTAAAGGAACAGTCGATGTGATGGGGCAAATTGGCCGCGTTTGATGGGGCAAATTGGCAGCGTTTGATGGGGCAAATTGGCAGCGTTTGATGGGGCAAACTGGCAGCGTTTGATGGGGCAAACTGGCAGCATTTGATGGGGCAAACTGGTAGAATTTGAAGGGGCAAACTGCCGGCTATTGATGGGGAAAACTGACGGCTACTGATGGGGCAAACTGACGGCAATTGATGGGGCAAACTGGCGGCTATTGATGGGGCAAACTGGCGGCTATTGATGGGGCAAATTGGCGGCGTTTGATGGGGCAAACTGGCGGCATTTAATGGGGCAAACTGGCGGCTATTAATGGGGCAAATTGGCAGCGTTTGATGGGGCAAACTGGCGGCATTTGATGGGGCAAACTGGCGGCTAATGATGGGGCAAACTGGCGGATAATAATGGGGCAAACTGGCGGCTATTGATGGGGCAAACTGGCGGCTATTGATGGGGCAAACTGGCGGCTATTGATGGGGCAAACTGGCGGCTATTGATGGGGCAAATTGGCAGCGTTTAATGGGGCAAACTGGCGGCATTTGATGGGGCAAACTGGTGGCTATTGATGGGGCAAACTGGAGGCTATTTATGGGGCAAACTGGCAGCATTTGATGGGAACAGTGGCAGCAATTGATGGCACAGTGGCTGTGTTTGATGGGCAGAGTGGTGGCAATTGATGGGCAGAGTGGCAGCAATTGATGGGCACAGTGAAGGCAATTGATGAGCACAATGGAGAAAATTGATGGGCACAGTGAGGCTGCGATTGATGTTTGTTTGTGCCCCCCCCCCCTAAAAAAATTTGAGCACAAAAAAAAAAAAGTATAAACTTGACAGGTAAAGGGGGGGGGGGTTGTTTTTTTCTAATTGTCCTAGAAGAGGAAAAGTGACACTCACATGAGCCCATGTCATCAAAGCAGTCAAAGACTCCGGTGCTCCAGTCATTGTTTTGGGACACTATTGTTGTTGTGACCACCGAGGATGGCTGTACTGTGACGGTCTGCATTTCCTGCAAGAGACAACCAATAAACACATAGTGACCTCATATGTCCCCATTTTGTGAAAGGGGGAACCAATGACAATGTAGTGACCTCATATGTTACCATTCTGTGCAAGGGGCAACCAATGACAACATAGCGACCTCATATGTCCCCATTCTGTGCAAGGGACAACCAAGGACAATGTAGAGACCTCATATGTTACTACTCTGTACAAGGGGCAACCAATAGCAACCCAGTGACCTCATATGTCCCCATTCTGTGCAAGGGGCAACCAATAGCAACCCAGTGACCTCATATGTCCCCATTCTGTGCAGGGGGCAACCAATGGCAACCCAGTGACCTCATATGTCCCCATATGTCCCCATTATATGCAAGGGGCAACCAATAGCAATCCAGTAACCTCGTATGTCCCCATTTTGTGAAAGGGGGAACCAATGACAATGTAGTGACCTCATATGTTACCATTCTGTGCAAGGGGCAACCAATGACAACATAGCGACCTCATATGTCGCCATTCTGTGCAAGGGGCAACCAAGGACAATGTAGAGAGTGAGACCTCATATGTTACTACTCTGTGCAAGGGGCAACCAATAGCAACCCACTGACCTCATATGTCCCCATTCTGTGCAAGGGGAAACCAATGGCAACCCAGTGACCTCATATGTCCCCATTCTGTGTAGGGGCAACCAATGGCAACCCAGTGACCTCATATGTCCCCATTCTATGCAAGGGGCAACCAATAGCAACCCAGTAACCTCATATGTCCCCATTCTGTGCAAGGGGCAACCAAGGACAATGTAGAGAGTGAGACCTCATATGTTACTACTCTGTGCAAGGGGCAACCAATGGCAACCCACTGACCTCATATGTCCCCATTCTGTGCGAGGGGCAACCAATGGCAACCTAGTAACCTCATATGTCCCCATTCTGTGCAAGGGGCAACCGATGACAACATAGTGACCTCATATGTCCCCATTCTGTGCAAGGTGCATAGTGACCTCATATGTTACTGTTTTCTGCAAGTAACAACCAGACAAAGCCGTTCTTGAGCTCCAGTGTCTTTGCCTAGGATGATGTCATCAGTTTGGTGCAGGCAGTAGAAAGAATTTCCTCAGTCTCCCCTCTCCCAGAGATCAGACCAGTGGCGTCACTATAGGGGTTTGGGGATTGGGAAACCACACCTGGATGACACCTACAAGTGCACCATCCACCCATGGCTCCTGGAGACTCCCACATGGCCACATTGAGTCCCCGAAACCAGACCCCTGCACCATCCACCCATGGCTTCTGGAGACTACCACCACACCACTGTGAGCATGGCCACATGGAGTCCCCGAGACCAGACCCCTGCACCATCCACCCATGGCTCCTGGAGACTCCCACATGGCCACATTGAGTTTCAGAGACCAGACCCCTGCACCATCCACCCATGGCTCCTGGAGACTCCCACATGGCCACATTGAGTCCCAAAGACCAGACCCCTGCACCATCCACCCATGGCTTCTGGAGACTCCCACATGGCCACATGGAGTCCCAGAGACCAGACCCCTGCACTATCCACCCATGGCTCCTGGAGACACCCACCACACCACTGTGAGCATGGCCACATGGTATCCCAGAGACCAGACCCATGCACCATCCACCCATGGCTCCTGGAGACTCCCACATGGCCACATGGAGTCTCAGAGACCAGACCCCTGCACCATCCACCCATGGCTGCTGGAGACACCCACCACACCACTGTGAGCATGGCCACATGGAGTCCCCAAGACCAGACCCCTGCACCATCCACCCATGGCTCCTGGATACTCCCACCACACCACTGTGAGCATGGCCACATAGAGTCCCCGAGACCAGACCCCTGCACCATCCACCCATGGCTCCTGGAGACTCCCACATGGCCACATTGAGTCTCAGAGACCAGACCCCTGCACCATCCACCCATGGCTCCTGGAGACTCCCACATGGCCACATGGAGTCCCAAAGACTAGACCCCTGCACCATCCACCCATGGCTCCTGGAGACTCCCACATGGCCACATTGAGTCTCAGAGACCAGACCCCTGCACCATCCACCCATGGCTCCTGGAGACACCCACCACACCACTGTGAGCATGTTCACATGGTATCCCAGAGACCAGACCCATGCACCATCCACCCATGGCTCCTGGAGACTCCCACATGGCCACATTGAGTTCCAGAGACCAGACCCATGCACCATCCACACATGGCTCCTGGAGACGCCCACGTGGCCACATTGAGTCCCAGAGACTAGACCCATGCACCATCCACCCATGGCTCCTGGAGACTCCCACATGGCCACATTGAGTCCCAGAGACCAGACCCCTGCACCATCCACCCATAGCTCCTGGAGACTCCCACATGGCAACATTGAGTCCCAGAGACCAGACCCATGCACCATCCACCCATGGCTCCTGGAGACTCCCGCATGGCCACATTGAGCCCCAGAGACCAGACCCATGCACCATCCACCCATGGCTCCTGGAGACTCCCGCATGGCCACATTGAGCCCCAGAGACCAGGCGCATGCACCATCCACCCATGGCTCCTGGAGACTCCCACCACACCACTGTGAGCATGGCCATGAGTACACCCCTGAGTGAAAATGTGCAAATTGGGCCCAATTAGCCATTTTTCCTCCCCAGTGTCATGTGACTCATTAGTGTTACAAGGTCTCAGGTGTGAATGGGTTACATTTGGTGTAATCGCTCTCACTCTTATATACTGGTCACTGGAAGTACAACATGGTACCTCATGGCAAAGAACTCTCTGAGGATCTGAAAAAAATAATTGTTGTTCTACATAAATATGTCCTAGGCCGGCTGTCACTAAATGGCGGCCCACGGTCCGAATCGAGTGGTGCTTCTGCCCGGACCACAAGTATAATCATAAATGTCCGCAACTGTTTGCTGGGGCCGTGGGTTTCCCCAGTAATGCTGCATGCGTGCGCTGCCTCCTGCTCCTCACTGCAGGTCTCTGAGTTGAAAAGCTTGCACAGCCGCGAGTAGGGGTGTGACGTCAAGTGCGCGCCCTGCCCCCTGCTGCTCGCGGATTCCGACTCTCCTTGCAAGTAGGGGCGTGACGTCACGTGTGTACCCCACCCCCCTGCTGCTCGTGATTCCTGATGTTCCGACGAGAAGACACCTGGTCCTGACTCTTCTTGCTAGTAGGAGAGTGACGTCAAGTGCACGCCCCGCCCCCTGCTGCTCGCAGTTTCATACTCTCCTTGCAAGTAGGGACGTGACGTCACGTGTGCGCCCCACCCCCCTGCTGCTTGTGATTCCCGGTGTTCCGATGAGAAGACACCTGGTCCTGAGTCTTCTTGCTAGTAGGGGCGTGACATTACCTGCTACTGATGGTTCCCGGGTCCTGGGTCTCCTTATCTTGCAGCTTCTGCCCCTTCAGTTGTGCCCTTATTCAACGTATATGGGCCACATGTTATCTAGTGTTTACTAATGGGCACATTTATATTGTGCACACTGCTGGGAATTTTTTTTATGTTAAGGGGCACTCTGATGGACACATTTTATTTTAACGGGCACGCTGATGAGTATAATTTTAATGTGCACACTGATGGGCATATTTTGTTAAGGGGCACACTGATGGACACATTTTGTTGTGCTCATCAGAGTGCCCCTTAACATAAAAAATTGTTCTTCAGTGTTGTCACATGAAAAGATACAAGAAAATATTTACAAAAATGTGACTGAGGGGTGTACTTACTTTTGTTAAGATACTGTATATATGTATATATTTCTAGCTGAGGTGTCGGGCAGGTCTCGGCGGGCGGTTGGCTGTCATTGGCCGGGACGGTCAGAGTCTGGCACGCGGTGGTAGGAGGTGAATACGCTGACACAGCATAAAGCGGTGACATCTGTCAATCACAGAGCGCCATTGTCTGTAGGTCACCTCTATACCGCCGTCTGAGCGGAGCCCCGGGGCCCTCATCACTAATCCATCTCCTGTTATTACAGAGCAACAAACAATGGGAAATAATAGGACTAAGAGGACACTGCTCCTTCTTCTATAACTCTCCTCTCCTGAAATATTCCAGTACAAAGCATGGCAAAGTTATTTATTTATGAAATTAAAGTCTTTTTTTATCAGGTTTTTTATGAAGTTTTTAAAAGAATAACTAAAAATAATAATGAAATACTTTGCATCTCTCTATCTCCCTCCTGATCAATGTTTATAAACAATGGGCCAGATTCAGGATGGCGAGCGGTTCTTTGCGGTGGCGTAACTTGTCTTATTTACGTTACGCCGCCGCTACTTTACGCGCAAGTGCTGTATTAGCACTTGCGTGTAAAGTTGCGGCGGCGTAGCGTAAATTGGGCGGCCTAATTAAAATTTGGCGGGTAGGGGGCGTCTCCGATTTAAATTAGGCGCGTCCACGCGCCGAACGTATTGAGCATGCGTCGACCATTGAAAAATCCCAGTGCGCATGCTCCGAAATATGACGGTGTTTTCGACGTGAGCGTAATCGACGCCAATCCCCATTCACGGACGAGTTACGCAAACGACGTGAAAAAATTCTAATTCGGCGCGGTCACGATGTCCATACTTAACATAGGATCGGCCATCTTTTTGTAGCCTTATCTTTACGCCGGGAAAACCCTTACGTAAACGGCGTAAAGTCGCTGCGTCGGGCGGGCGTACGTTCGTGAATTGGCGTATCTCGCTGATTTACATATTCTCGGCGTCAATCAGCGGGAACGCCCCCAGCAGCCATTTTAAAATTGCAGTTAAGATCCGACGGTGTAATACAGTATCAGTACGCTACCTGAATCTGGCCCAATGTTACTTTGTATCTCTCTATCTCCCGTCTGATCAATGTTTATAAAAAATGTTACTTTGTATCTCTATCTCCTGTCTTATTAATGTTTATAAACAATGTTACTTTGTATCCCTCTATCTCCCGTCTGATCAATGTTTATAAACAATGTTACTTTGTATCTCTCTATCTCCGTCTGATCAATGTTTATAAACAATGTTACTTTGTATCTCTCTATTAGTGTTGAGCAGAATATGCCATATTCGAATTCGCAATATATCTCGAATATATAGTCGAATATTTGACAGATATTCGCTAAATACGAATATTCGTGATATATTTTCTAAATGAAATGATTGCGAATTTTCGCTATCGCGAATGCGAATGCGATTGCGAATTGCGATTGCGAATATTCGAGAAATGCGGAATGGAGCACTCTGATTGGCACAGAATATTCGTGATATATTACAATATAAAATAATTGCGAATATTCGAGAAATGCGGAATGGAGCACTCTGATTGGCACAGAATATTCGTGATATATTACAATATAAAATAATTGCGAATATTCGGCAAATGCGGAAGGAGCACTCTGATTGGCTCAGAATATTCGTGATATATTACAATACACAATAATTGCGAATATTCGAGAAATGCGGAAGGAGCACTCTGATTGGCTCAGAATATTCGTGATATATTACAATACACAATAATTGCGAATATTCGGCAAATGCGGAAGGAGCACTCTGATTGGCTCAGAATATTCGTGATATATTACAATACAAAATAATTTCGAAATTTCGAGAAATGCGGAATGGAGTACTCTGATTGGCTCAGAATATTCGTGATATATTACAATATAAAATAATCGCGCGATATCGCTATTTGCCGAATAATCGCATTGCGATTTTTCGGCAATATAAAATAAGCGCTGCAGCTACTCGGCCCAAGGTCTCTAATCATACCAGCAATGCTTTTAGACGTCGATGGGGATCTCTAGGATGTGATCTGTTCTAAAAAAAAATGTAAAACATTCGAATATTCGAAATAGCGAATATTCGCCGCGATATTCGCGTTATTCGCGAATACTCTAATATGCAATATTCGTAGGGAATATTCGCAATGCGAATATTCATGAGCAACACTACTCTCTATCTCCCGCCTGATCAATGTTTATAAACTTAGGGGTAGATTCAGTACAGAGGTGTATCTTTGTGCGGGCGTAGCGTATCTTCTTTCCGCTACGCCGCCGCAACTTAGAGAGGCAAGTGCCGTATTCACAAAGCACTTGCTCCCTAAGTTACGGCGGCGTAGCGTAAATTGGCCGGCGTAAGCCCGCGTAATTTAAAGTAGGAAGGAGGTGGGCGTCATGTCTTTAAATTAAGCGTGACCCCATGCTAATGCTCAGAATCACGTCGAAAAAGCTCCCTAAGTGACGTCGGCGCACAATGCCTAAGGCGTGTGAACGTAACCTACGCCTAGCCCTATTCACGTACTACGTTAACGGCGTAAATTACGTAAAATTCGACGGCGTCGTTCCCTGGCCCATATCTTTGCATTAGCTACGCCTCAAATAGCAGGGGTAACTTTATGCCGGACGTAAGCCTTACGCAAAACGCCTATATTAATGCGCCAGGCGCATCTACGTTCCTCAATTGGCGTATCTTACTCATTTGCATATTTTTAATGGGAACGTCGAATGCGTCCAGCGTAACTATGGGCCCACGATACGCTGGCGTAGGCAAGTTACGTCGGACGACTGAAGCCATGTTTTTCGGCGTATCTTGCTTTGTGAATCGGCGCAAAGATGCGACGGCGCACATTTGTACTTACGACGGTGTATCTTTTGAAACGCCGCCGTAAAGTCTTTCTGAATCCGGCCCAATGTTACTTTGCCTCACAACCCACCACTTAAAGAAGGATGTCAGTCATCTTTGGCCTCGAAGGTTACCATTAGACTGGAAGAGATCAGAGATTCTACGACACTGTATAAGTGTCAATGGGCCCAAAAAAGTGTCGGATCTGTCCGCCGCAATGTCGCAGTCCCGCTAAAAATTGCTGATCGCCGCCATTACTAGTAAAAAAAAAAGTCCATGAATCTACTCCCTATTTTGTAGACGATATAACTTTTGGGCAAACCAATTAATATACATTTGTAGAAGAATACGTATCAGCCTAAACTGATGATGAAATTTGTTGTTTTTTTTTTTACATTTTTTGGGGGTTATTTATTATAGCAAAAAAAAAAAATGTTATTTATTTTTTTCAAAATTGGTCATCAAATTCCACCAAAAGAAAGCTCTATTTGTGGGAAAAAAGGACGTCAATTTTGTTTGGGAGCCACGTCGCATGACCGCGCAATTGTCAGTTAAAGCGATGCAGTACCAAATCGCAAAAAATGGCCCGGTCATTAGGGGGGCAAATCCTACCGGTCCTTAAAGCGGAGCTCCACCCGCATTTTTTTTTTTCAAAGTCGGCAGCTACTAACAGTGTAGCTGCTGACTTTGAATAAGGACACTTACCTGCCCTAGGCGCCCGCGCTGACGGCCCCCGCCGATGCCCATCCTCGATCCCGGCACCGCCATCCACAGTCAGGGAAACAGGCAGTGAAGCCGTGCGGCTTCACTGCCCGTTTCCTACTGCGCATGTGCGAGCGACGCGGCGCTTTGTGAATGGTCCGGCTGCTTTCTGGGATACACACAGTTCCCAGAATGCAGCGCGGCCCATTCACAAGAAGAGACAGAGAAGAGGAGGAGGAAGAAAACCGCACCGCGGATCATGAGGGCAGATTCGGGACTTCCGCATAGCAACAGCCTATTTAGGGTGAGTATTTTTTTTTTTTTTTAGATTTAAAAAATAAAATAAAAAATCAGGGTGGAGCTCCGCTTTAAGTGGTTAATAGTGAATACACCTGACTAGCTGTGCTGTTGAAGAACAGAACCCCTGACTGTTTTAGTAGAGGTTTGATTGCGCTCAGCAGAGGGGAATGACAGAGAAGATCATCTCCAGGAAAGGAATGTGTAGCTGACAACTGCCTATAATAAAAGTCGATCTACCGGAGTGCAATCTTATTACAGTGGTTGTAAAGGCTCAAGGTTGCATTCTATGTATGAAGATAAAAAAACAGGTAAAAAAACATTTGGCTTGCTGGATCACCCTGCAGCCCCCCTCAAAACTTACCTGAGCCCCATCTTGATCCAGTGATGTGCCTGAGAGCCTCAGCTCTCCCGGTCTCTTCCTCCTCATTCCCTGAGACAGCAGAGGGAGCCGTCGGCTCAATGTCAATCCCAAGCAGTGGGCCAATGAGGAAATAGCCATAGCTCCCAACTGTCCCTGATGTGGAACAAAGTCCCGCTGTCCCTCATTCCCCCCTCATGTTGGTCTGATCCATATAGTTGTATATAAAATGCACTTTTTATCTTTCAAAAAGTGTTTCCAGTGCTAAACCTTTCATCTGATTTCTAAATGACTGCATTTGTACATTTTTAAAGCCAATAGAAAGGACTAGTAGTGGTAATAAAAAGCACTTGTGGATATAATGAACCTTTTTGTTGGGTTAATTGTCCTTTAAAGGGGTTTGACAGGGGGCGTGTCCTATGCCTGCATACGTTCGCTAGTAGGTGTCCCTCATTCCCATCTCAGAATGTTGGGAGGTGTGGATAGAAGCAAAGGGGCCAAGCTGTGCTGTGTTTGTGAATAGACATCGAGAGCAGCTGTTTGGGAGTGATCCTGCTCGGGTGGCCCCCCATAGTAAGCTGCTTGTGGGCTCTTGGCAGGAGGGAGGGGCTAGAAGCACCCATGGGAAGGACCTGAGAAGAGGAGGATGGGGCTGCTCTGTGACATCCTTGTGGCCGATTCCAGCCTATGGAACAATGTTCTATCCCAAAGGGCAATTTTTCCATCCCACAAGAATGATGCTCTAAGACAGAGGTCAATATTATATCCCAGGGGGGGGGGGGGAACAATCCCAGGTGGCAATTTACCATCCCAGGGACAGAAGCGATGTTGTAATCATTGAGGTGCAGTATACCTTCCCCGGGGACAATGCTTCATTTTAGAGGATAATGTTCCATCCCAGAGGATAATGTTCCATCCCAGAGGACAGTATTGCATCCCTGGGGATAATTCTCTGTCCCAGAGGGCAATAATCCATCTCAGAGAGCCTATTCCTGGGACAGTAATCCATTTTGGGGGAAATTCTTCATTTCATGGGGACACTACTCCATCTCTGGGTACAACATTCCATGCCAGAAGACAATACTCCATGCCTGGAGACAATACTCCATCCCTGGGTACAACATTCCATGCCTGAAGACAATACTCCATCTCTGGGTACAACATTCCATGCCTGGAGACAATACTCCATCTCTGGGTACAACATTCCATGCCTGGAGACAATACTCCATCTCTGGGTACAACATTCCATGCCTGGAGACAATGCTCCATCCCTGGGTACAACGCTCCATGCCTGGAGACAATACTCCATCCCTGGGTACAACATTCCATGCCAGAAGACAATACTCCATGCCTGGAGACAATACTCCATCCCTGGGTACAACATTCCATGCCTGGAGACAATACTCCATCTCTGGGTACAACATTCCATGCCTGGAGACAATACTCCATCTCTGGGTACAACATTCCATGCCTGGAGACAATACTCCATCTCTGGGTACAACATTCCATGCCTGGAGACAATGCTCCATCCCTGGGTACAACGCTCCATGCCTGGAGACAATACTCCATCCCTGGGTACAACATTCCATGCCTGGAGACAATGCTCCATCCCTGGGTACAACATTCCATGCCTGGAGACAATACTCCATCCCTGGGTACAACATTCCATGCCTGGAGACAATGCTCCATCCCTGGGTACAACATTCCATGCCTAGAGACAATGCTCTATCCCTGTGTACAACATTCCATGCCTGGAGACAATGCTCTATCCCTGTGTACAACATTCCATGCCTGGAGACAATGCTCCATCCCTGGGTACAACATTCCATGCCTGGAGACAATGCTCCATCCCTGGGTACAACATTCCATGCCTAGAGACAATGCTCTATCCCTGTGTACAACATTCCATGCCTGGAGACAATGCTCCATCTCTGGGTACAACATTCCATGCCTGGAGACAATACTCCATCTCTGGGTACAACATTCCATGCCTGGAGACAATACTCCATCCCTGGGTACAACATTCCATGCCTGGAGACACTGCTCCGTCTCTGGGTACAACATTCCATGCCTGGAGACAATGCTCCATCTCTGGGTACAACGCTCCATGCCTGGAGACAATACTCCATCTCTGGGTACAACATTCCATGCCTGGAGACAATGCTCCATCTCTGGGTACAACATTCCATGCCTGGAGACAACTTTCCATACCTTTGGGACAATGCTCCACACCAGCACTGCTGTCTTCAATACTACATTTATAAGCACAATTTGACAAATTCCAGTAAAATAAGCAAAGAATAAATGAGAAGAGTGGAAAGGGGGGAATGTCTCCAGTAAGTGGTCCTGACAGATCATCACTCACCTCTGTCCTGCCGCTGTCCTCACTGAGGAACCAATTCTTCTGTGGATCTCACCTGACCAGTTCTGCCCAATACATATAAACTGTATATATATATATATATACCCTCATTCCGAAACCCTCCCCGGGCAGGAACGCCTCCAATCGCTGTAAAAACTTGAAATAAAAAAAGTATCTTCCTTTGTCACAATAAAACTGGAGATAAGGGCCAAGCGGGTGTCACATGTCCACATAACCCACATTTATGGGCATTTTGTTATTATTTTTCTATTATTCTGATATGGACACCAACTGTGAAATGTCACTTCTCTTGTCCTGTATGGTGTAGTAAAGTCCAATAAACCTTCATAGCAGAAGATGGTAAAATGTTAGCAGCATCGTAAAGTAAGTCGGATGGGGGGGGGGGGGGGGGTCTAAATCTGGTTTACTAGGTCTGCACTTCCTGGTTCTGGTTTTACTGTAACGCCTGGTTTATGATACATTGAATTGGACCCTAAAAACATAAAACAAAAAAGAGAGCGCACGTGCCTAGTGCATTATCCCCAATAAAGGTCTTTAAAGGGGTAGTTCCCCCAAAAACCTTTTTTTAACATTGATTGAGGCTCGTTATGTCAAGGGGAATCGGGTGTTTTTTTTTTAGAAATGAAGCCGTACTTACCGTTTTAGAGATGCATCGTCTCCGACGCTTCCGGGTATGGTCTCCGGGTCTAGGCGTTCCTATTTGATTGACAGGCTTCCGAGGTCGGATACATTGCGTCACGATTTTCCGAAAGTAGCCGAACGAGGGTGCGCAGGCGCAGTATAGAGCCGCACCGGCGCTCGGCTTCTTTCGGCTACTCGTGACGCGATGTATGCGACCGTCGGAAGCCTGTCAATCAAATAGGCACGCCCAGACCAGACGATCATACCCGGAAGCGACGGAGACGATGCATCTGTAAAACGGTAAGTACTGCTTCGTTTCTAATAAAAAACTACCCGATTCCCCTTGACATAACGAGCCTCAATCAATGTTAAAAAAAGGTTTTTGGGGGAATTACCCCTTTAATGAATAAAACAAAGAAATGCTTGTATCATAGCTGGTCATAAAACCATCAGCTTAATTCCATGTAGGAGCACACACATCACAAAGGGCTCTCCTGCAGTAACACGTTTGGAGGGTTCCTTCTTCCTCAGAGGACTCATATCTTGTTTCTTTTTCTCCCATTAAACAATATTTTAAAGTCGTTAAAGTGGATGTAAACCCAAAAAAATATATATTTTTTTTTGATGTCACAATGTAGAGTATAAGATTTCCTATCATCTGTGCCCAGTCTTGCCACACAGAGTAAATCCAGATCTGAGAAATCCTCTTTTAACCACTTAAGACCCGGACCAAAATGCAGGTAAAGGACCTTGCCCCTTTTTGCGATTCGGCACTGCGTCGCTTTAACTGACAATTGCGCGATCGTGCGACGTGGCTCCCAAACAAAATTGGCGTCCTTTTTTCCCCACAAATAGAGCTTTCTTTTGGTGGTATTTGATCACCTCTGCGGTTTTTATTTTTTGCGCTATAAGCAAAAATAGAGCGACTATTTTGAAAAAAAATGCAATATTTTTTACATTTTGCTATAATAAATATCCCCCAAAAAAGAAATAAAAAAACATTTTTTTTCCTCAGTTTAGGCCGATACGTATTCTTCTACGTATTTTTCGTAAAAAAAAATCGCAATAAGAGTTTATCGATTGGTTTTCGCAAAATGTATAGCGTTTACAAAATAAGGGATAGTTTTGGTGCATTTTTAATACTGTTTTTTTTTTACTACTAATAGCGGCGATCAGCCATTTTTTTCGTGACTGCGACATTATGGCGGACACTTCGGACAATTTTGACACATTTTTGGGACAATTGTCATTTTCACAGCAAAAAGTGCATTTAAATTGCATTGTTTACTGTGGAAATGACAGTTGCAGTTTGGGAGTTAACCACAAGGGGGCGCTGTGAATTTGAGTGTTCCCTGTGTGTGTGTTTACAACTGTAGGGGGTGTGGCTGTAGGTGTGACGTCATCGATCACGTCCCCCTATAACAGGGATGACGCGATCGATGGTGCGGCCACAGAGAAGCACGGGGAAGCCGTGTTTACACACGGCTCTCCCGTTCTTCAGCTCCAGGGACGGATCGCCGCACTGCAGCGGCAATCGGGTCCGCGAGTCCCGCGGGTCCCGGTCCTGGAGCTTCGGACCGGGTCACGGGAGCGCGCCGTGGGCACACGCCCGTGACCCACGGCTGGGTACTAAAATCAACGTCTATATACGTTGATGTGCCCAGCCGTGCCATTCTGCCGACGTAAATGTGCAGTAGGCGGTCCTTAAGTGGTTAAAGTTCAGTGTAAATTAACAGAATTCCAGATAAAAACTTGCCAAATTATAAAGTCTGTTTCTCTCTTCTTGCTTTCAGTGACAGGTTATTTACAAATCTAGCTTGGACATGTTTATCATAACAAGAGGTGATCCAAAGTTCATTGTATATTACTAGGATGTGTTATGATGTTATATCACCTCATATTATGATAAACATAACATAACATATGATAAACATGTCCTAGCTAGATATGTGTAAATAACCTCTCACTCAAAGCAAGAAGAGAGAAAACTGACTTTTTAATTAGGAGGGATTTATCTGGAAGGCTGTTCATTTTTACTGAACATAAAAGAGGATTCTCAGATCTGGAATAAACTCTGTGGGGGCAAGCCTGGGCACAGATGATAGGAAATCTTATACTCTACATTGTGACATAAAAAAAAAAATGTTTTTTTTGGGGGTTTACATCCACTTTTAGCTTCATCTCTAATGTTCTGCAGCACTACCCCGCAGGAGCTGCCGAGTAATGATGAGATGGCATGTTATTTCGTGGCTCTGAGGGTGAACGATGAATGCAATAGCAATAAGGGAATGTCCACAATAGGAAGTCTCTTTATATGTGCTCTTCATTACCCTGCCGGGTAAAAACGTTCAACGGGTGAGGGAAGGGTAGACAAAAGTTTGAGGGAGAAAAAACAGATTTGGGCCTTTGGATATGAAAACAGTCCTGTCTCCGACAGCAATCAGTTTTCTTTTTAACCACACCAGCCTGAGTGCGTATAGCGTACCTGGACAGACCTCTCTCACTGACCTGGCAGCCAGAGCATCGCTCGAAATTCAGGAGAAAGTCTCTCTCACTGACTCCTTCGGGGTGAACTTCAGAAGAAGGCCTCTGCCACAGGTCCTCTCTGGTTGTGAACTTAGAGTAGCTCCTTCTAAACAGAGTTCTTGCCTGAATCCTTCAGTTAACGTCGCCCAGGTACCCATCGAGAAAGAAATGAATCCCTTAGTGTTCAGTACCTCGATCCCCGATGGTTCGTCTCAATACTGTTGGACCGCCAGCCTCTCAATGGCGATCCTCAACTGGACTCCCCACCGAAACAGCTAAACTTGCTTGGGATCTTCAAAGTGGGAACTGAGTCGATCACTGAGTCCCCGTCCTCCACGGATGTACCAGGCCCGAATGGCCCAGAATCCAGGAACAGCGTGTAGCACCCACGCCCCTACCTGGTAGGCCATAATGCTCGGGGCGTGTGACGTGGTCACCCTAAAGGTGGGTGCCACACTCCTGGAGCCCAGCGGAGAAAAACTAACCTCGCTAAGATGGCGTCTGCCTCATACGTACCCTCTCCCAGCATGCCCAGGGAGGTCCAAGCCTCCCCATTGGCTGCTGGTAAGAGCACTCAAGTCCCGGCTGCCACCTATCAACCTGGGGTGTTATTGCACCCCAGGCACGACAGAATGAGCCCACAGCACAGCCAAGCTGAAACAGAGAGGCCCTGCAATAATCAGAATTGAGATCAGAGTCAATTATACTCTGATCATCCCATTAAATTTCACTAGCACCCGTACTTTGAAGTACATGGGCGCTACAGTTCTAAACCAGAACTTAAAGAATCCCCATCTCTTTTGGATCTTCATCTGTGCCATACCCCTGTCTGGCGTGGCAGCGTGTATTACAGACATTTCTTAAACGTCAGAATTTCTACAGAAACTACAGGGATCCGTTTCCTTTTCTGATAAAGTATGTGGTGGAAGCTGTTGTGTGTGTAAAAGACTTAACTTATCCAAGTGTAGATCCCTTCCATTCTGTTGACACTTAGATTGTTGTCCCATGAGCTGCCATCATCCTGTATTGATGGAAGAGGATGGGAGCTGGTCTGGTGCTCAGAACGACGTTACCTGAAGCGCCCAGAGGCGATTAAGTTTGCATGTGCTGCGCTATATAAGTTTTCATTCATTCATTCATTCACCTGTCCTGTCTGCTGGGTGAAAAATTCTAACTTTAACCAGCAGGTGTCCTACCCATCACATTGAGCAATAATAGACTCTCAGGGCTTTTTGTAATCCCCTTGTTGTAGTTCGGTCACACAGGGCCAGGGCCGCCATCAGGAATTTTGGGGCCCCTTACACAGCTTCAGGCATGGGCCCCCTGGTGCAGAGAACCGGGGGGGGGGGGTGCTGTCGCATGAAATTGAGAAGCGGGGGGGGGGGGCTGCTGCCGCGAATTGAGAAGCGGGGGGGGGGGCCCTTTACAAAAATAAGAAATAAAGAAAAATATATATAATAAAGGGGGGTAGCCATCCGGGGCCCTGGGTACCTCTGTGCCCTTTAATATAAAGAAAAAAAAGATATATATATATATATATATATATATATATATTTTTTTTTTAAAAAGGGTGGTTGCCAACTGTGGCCCCGGGGACGTTATTTTTTTTTTATAAAAGGAAATTACAAAAAAAAGGGGGCTTTCCATTCGGGACCTCTGGGCCCTTTAATAAAAAGAAACCTCTGGGCCCTTTAAAAAAAAAAGAAAGAAAGAAAAAAAAAAATATATATATATAAAAAATAAATAAACATTTATATATAAAAAAAAAGGGGTTGCCTTCCAGGGCCCTGGGGACCTCTGGGCCCTTTAATAAAAAAAAATATAAAAAAAATATATAAACAAAAATAAAAAATACAATTATAAAAAAAGGGGGTTTGACACATGGGGCCCTGGGGACCTCTGAGCCCTTTAATAAAAATACATCTATATATTAAAAAAAAGAAATAAAATAATATAAAAAAGTTAAAAAAAAATATAAAAAAGGAATAATATAAATATAAAAATAAAAGAAATAAAAAAATATATAAAAATTATATATTTTTTTTATAAAAAAAGGGGGGTTGTCATCTGGGGCCCTGGGGATCTCCAGGTCCCTGTGGACCTCCGGACCCCTAAAAAAATAAAAGAAAAAAAATTGGCCCTTTAATAAAAAATAAAAGAAAAATATATTAAAAAAAATATATATTTTTATAAAAAAATATATTAAAAATAAAATAAAAAAAAGAGGAGGTTGCCATCTGGGGCCCTGGTGGCCTACGGGCCCTAGACCCTAAAAAAATGGCCCCTTTAATAAAAAAATAAAATAAAAATATATTAAAAAATCTATATATTTTTTAATAGAAAATAAATAAAAAAAAGGGGGGTTGCCATCCGGTGCCCTTGGGCCTCCGGGCCCCTGTGGACCTCCGGACCTCTAAAAAAATAAAAGAAAAAAATTGGCCCTTTAATAAAAAATAAAAGAAAAATATATTAAAAAAAAAATATTTTTTTATAAAAAAATATATTTTTTTATAAAAAAAAATAAAGAAAAAAAAGGGCTTTGCCATCTGGGGCCCTGGTGGCCTCCGGGCCCTGGGGACCTCTAAAAAAATAAAAGAAAAAAAATTGGCCCTTTAATAAAAAAAGAATAAAAAAATATATTAAAAAAAATTTTTTTTTTATAAAAAAATATATTTTTTTATAAAAAAAAAAAAAAATTATAAAAAAAAGGGCTTGCCGTCTGGGGCCCTTGGTGGCCTCCGGGCCCCTGGGGATCTTCGGACCCCTAAAAAAAAAAAAAAAAAAAAAATTAAATTTTTTTTTTTTTTTTTTTTTTTTTAGGGTGGTTCCCATCCGGGCCCCTGGGGACCCCCGGGCCCCTTACAGATGTAATGCCTGTACCCCCCTGATGGCGGCCCTGCACAGGGCCATGGATAAGTGGGTTCCACCAGTCCTCTTATTCAGGGCACAGGCCAGTAGGGGGGGTCGGGCAGCTGGGTGAATCAAGTGTAGGCAGGGAGACTGATCGGCATGGCTTCTTCTCCTTGCCTTCCCACTGGCTTCTCTCCTCCCCTTTCCGCTGGCTTCTTCTACATGCTTTCACGGCTTGGCTTCTTCTCCTTGCCTTTTCCACTGACTTCTCCTCCTTGCTTTCCAGCTGGCTTCTACTCCTCGCCTTCCCACTGGCTTCTCCTCATTGCCTTCACGATGGCTTCTTCTTCTTGCCTTTCCACTGGCTTCTCCCCCTCGCCCTTCCCGCTGGGCTGCTCCACTTCAACCTTCCCGCTGACTTCTCCTTCTAGCCTTCCTGTCGGCTTCTTCCTCCTCCGCTTCCCATTGGCTTTTCCTCCTTGCCTTTCAGCTGGCTTCTTCTTACACACCTTCCCACTGGCTTCTCCTCCATGTCATCACGCTGGCTTCTTCTCCCTCGCCTTTCCATTGGCTTTTCCTCCTTGCCTTTCAGCTGGCTTCTTCTACACGCCTTCCGCTGGCTTCTCCTCCTCGCCTTCCGCTGGGGCTTCTCCTCCTCGCCTTCCTGCTAGCTTCTCCTCCTCACCTTCCTGCTAGCTTCTTCTACACGCCTTCCTAGTGGCTTCTTCTCTTGCCTTCACGCTGGTTCTTCTCCTTTTGCCCTTCCCACTGGCTTCTCCTCCTCGCTTCCCGCTGGCTTCTCCTCCTCGCCTTCCCGCTGGCTTCTCCTCCTCGCCTTCCTGCTAGCTTCTCCTCCTCACCTTCCCGCTAGCTTCAAATACACGCCTCCTACTGGCTTCTAATCCTTGCCTTACGGCTGGCTTCTTCTCCTTGCCTTCCCACTGGCTTCTCCTCTCGCCTTCGCACTGGCTTCTCCTCCTCCCCTTTTCAGCTGGCTTTTCTTCCTCCCACCTTTCCGCGCTGGCTTCTCTGGGTGAAAAATTCTAACTTTAACCAGCAGGTGTCCTACCCATCACATTGAGCAATAATAGACTCTCAGGGCTTTTTGTAATCCCCTTGTTGTAGTTCGGTCACACAGGGCCATGGATAAGTGGGTTCCACCAGTCCTCTTATTCAGGGCACAGGCCAGTAGGGGGGTCGGGCAGCTGGGTGAATGAAGTGTAGGCAGGGAGACTGATCGGCATGGCTTCTTCTCCTTGCCTTCCCACTGGCTTCTCTTCCTCCCCTTTCCGCTGGCTTCTTCTACATGCTTTCACGCTGGCTTCTTCTCCTTGCCTTTCCTGACTTCTCCTCCTTGCTTTCCAGCTGGCTTCTACTCCTCGCCTTCCCCGCTGGCTTCTCCTCATTGCCTTCACGATGGCTTCTTCTTCTTGCCTTTCCACTGGCTTCTCCCCCTCGCCTTCCCGCTGGCTGCTCCACTTCACCTTCCCGCTGACTTCTCCTTCTCGCCTTCCTGTCGGCTTCTTCTCCTCGCCTTCCCATTGGCTTTTCCTCCTTGCCTTTCAGCTGGCTTCTTCTACACACCTTCCCACTGGCTTCTCCTCCATGTCATCACGCTGGCTTCTCTCTCGCCTTCCCATTGGCTTTTCCTCCTTGCCTTTCAGCTGGCTTCTTCTACACGCCTTCCCGCTGGCTTCTCCTCCTCGCCTTCCCGCTGGCTTCTCCTCCTCGCCTTCCTGCTAGCTTCTCCTCCTCACCTTCCTGCTAGCTTCTTCTACACGCCTTCCTAGTGGCTTCTTCTCCTTGCCTTCACGCTGGCTTCTTCTCCTTGCCTTCCCACTGGCTTCTCCTCCTCGCTTCCCGCTGGCTTCTCCTCCTCGCCTTCCCGCTGGCTTCTCCTCCTCGCCTTCCTGCTAGCTTCTCCTCCTCACCTTCCCGCTAGCTTCAAATACACGCCTCCTACTGGCTTCTCCTCCTTGCCTTAACGCTGGCTTCTTCTCCTTGCCTTCCCACTGGCTTCTCCTCCTCGCTTCGCACTGGCTTCTCCTCCTCCCCTTTCCGCTGGCTTTTCTTCCTCCCCTTTCCGCTGGCTTCTTCTGGGTGAAAAATTCTAACTTTAACCAGCAGGTTCCTACCCATCACATTGAGCAATAATAGACTCTCAGGGCTTTTTGTAATCCCCTTGTTGTAGTTCGGTCACACAGGGCCATGGATAAGTGGGTTCCACCAGTCCTCTTATTCAGGGCACAGGCCAGTAGGGGGGGTCGGGCAGCTGGGTGAATGAAGTGTAGGCAGGGAGACTGATCGGCATGGCTTCTTCTCCTTGCCTTCCCACTGGCTTCTCTTCCTCCCCTTCCGCTGGCTTCTTCTACATGCTTTCACGCTGGCTTCTTCTCCTTGCCTTTCCACTGACTTCTCCTCCTTGCTTTCCAGCTGGCTTCTACTCCTCGCCTTCCCGCTGGCTTCTCCTCATTGCCTTCACGATGGCTTCTTCTTCTTGCCTTTCCACTGGCTTCTCCCCCTCGCCTTCCCGCTGGCTGCTCCACTTCACCTTCCCGCTGACTTCTCCTTCTCGCCTTCCTGTCGGCTTCTTCTCCTCGCCTTCCCATTGGCTTTTCCTCCTTGCCTTTCAGCTGGCTTCTTCTACACACCTTCCCACTGGCTTCTCCTCCATGTCATCACGCTGGCTTCTTCTCCTCGCCTTCCCATTGGCTTTTCCTCCTTGCCTTTCAGCTGGCTTCTTCTACACGCCTTCCCGCTGGCTTCTCCTCCTCGCCTTCCCGCTGGCTTCTCCTCCTCGCCTTCCTGCTAGCTTCTCCTCCTCACCTTCCTGCTAGCTTCTTCTACACGCCTTCCTAGTGGCTTCTTCTCCTTGCCTTCACGCTGGCTTCTTCTCCTTGCCTTCCCACTGGCTTCTCCTCCTCGCTTCCCGCTGGCTTCTCCTCCTCGCCTTCCCGCTGGCTTCTCCTCCTCGCCTTCCTGCTAGCTTCTCCTCCTCACCTTCCCGCTAGCTTCAAATACACGCCTCCTACTGGCTTCTCCTCCTTGCCTTAACGCTGGCTTCTTCTCCTTGCCTTCCCACTGGCTTCTCCTCCTCGCTTCGCACTGGCTTCTCCTCCTCCCCTTTCCGCTGGCTTTTCTTCCTCCCCTTTCCGCTGGCTTCTTCTGGGTGAAAAATTCTAACTTTAACCAGCAGGTGTCCTACCCATCACATTGAGCAATAATAGACTCTCAGGGCTTTTTGTAATCCCCTTGTTGTAGTTCGGTCACACAGGGCCATGGATAAGTGGGTTCCACCAGTCCTCTTATTCAGGGCACAGGCCAGTAGGGGGGGTCGGGCAGCTGGGTGAATGAAGTGTAGGCAGGGAGACTGATCGGCATGGCTTCTTCTCCTTGCCTTCCCACTGGCTTCTCTTCCTCCCCTTTCCGCTGGCTTCTTCTACATGCTTTCACGCTGGCTTCTTCTCCTTGCCTTTCCACTGACTTCTCCTCCTTGCTTTCCAGCTGGCTTCTACTCCTCGCCTTCCCGCTGGCTTCTCCTCATTGCCTTCACGATGGCTTCTTCTTCTTGCCTTTCCACTGGCTTCTCCCCCTCGCCTTCCCGCTGGCTGCTCCACTTCACCTTCCCGCTGACTTCTCCTTCTCGCCTTCCTGTCGGCTTCTTCTCCTCGCCTTCCCATTGGCTTTTCCTCCTTGCCTTTCAGCTGGCTTCTTCTACACACCTTCCCACTGGCTTCTCCTCCATGTCATCACGCTGGCTTCTTCTCCTCGCCTTCCCATTGGCTTTTCCTCCTTGCCTTTCAGCTGGCTTCTTCTACACGCCTTCCCGCTGGCTTCTCCTCCTCGCCTTCCCGCTGGCTTCTCCTCCTCGCCTTCCTGCTAGCTTCTCCTCCTCACCTTCCTGCTAGCTTCTTCTACACGCCTTCCTAGTGGCTTCTTCTCCTTGCCTT
The DNA here is from genome assembly GCA_029574335.1 of Rana kukunoris. Lineage (NCBI taxonomy): Eukaryota > Metazoa > Chordata > Amphibia > Anura > Ranidae > Rana > Rana kukunoris. Next base: position 114,436 of record JAJQKJ010001105.1, read on the forward strand.
CACGCTGGCTTCTTCTCCTTGCCTTCCCACTGGCTTCTCCTCCTCGCTTCCCGCTGGCTTCTCCTCCTCGCCTTCCCGCTGGCTTCTCCTCCTCGCCTTCCTGCTAGCTTCTCCTCCTCACCTTCCCGCTAGCTTCAAATACACGCCTCCTACTGGCTTCTCCTCCTTGCCTTAACGCTGGCTTCTTCTCCTTGCCTTCCCACTGGCTTCTCCTCCTCGCTTCGCACTGGCTTCTCCTCCTCCCCTTTCCGCTGGCTTTTCTTCCTCCCTTTCCGCTGGCTTCTTCTGGGTGAAAAATTCTAACTTTAACCAGCAGGTGTCCTACCCATCACATTGAGCAATAATAGACTCTCAGGGCTTTTTGTAATCCCCTTGTTGTAGTTCGGTCACACAGGGCCATGGATAAGTGGGTTCCACCAGTCCTCTTATTCAGGGCACAGGCCAGTAGGGGGGGTCGGGCAGCTGGGTGAATGAAGTGTAGGCAGGGAGACTGATCGGCATGGCTTCTTCTCCTTGCCTTCCCACTGGCTTCTCTTCCTCCCCTTTCCGCTGGCTTCTTCTACATGCTTTCACGCTGGCTTCTTCTCCTTGCCTTTCCACTGACTTCTCCTCCTTGCTTTTCCAGCTGGCTTCTACTCCTCGCCTTCCCGCTGGCTTCTCCTCATTGCCTTCACGATGGCTTCTTCTTCTTGCCTTTCCACTGGCTTCTCCCCCTCGCCTTCCCGCTGGCTGCTCCACTTCACCTTCCCGCTGACTTCTCCTTCTCGCCTTCCTGTCGGCTTCTTCTCCTCGCCTTCCCATTGGCTTTTCCTCCTTGCCTTTCAGCTGGCTTCTTCTACACACCTTCCCACTGGCTTCTCCTCCATGTCATCACGCTGGCTTCTTCTCCTCGCCTTCCCATTGGCTTTTCCTCCTTGCCTTTCAGCTGGCTTCTTCTACACGCCTTCCCGCTGGCTTCTCCTCCTCGCCTTCCCGCTGGCTTCTCCTCCTCGCCTTCCTGCTAGCTTCTCCTCCTCACCTTCCTGCTAGCTTCTTCTACACGCCTTCCTAGTGGCTTCTTCTCCTTGCCTTCACGCTGGCTTCTTCTCCTTGCCTTCCCACTGGCTTCTCCTCCTCGCTTCCCGCTGGCTTCTCCTCCTCGCCTTCCCGCTGGCTTCTCCTCCTCGCCTTCCTGCTAGCTTCTCCTCCTCACCTTCCCGCTAGCTTCAAATACACGCCTCCTACTGGCTTCTCCTCCTTGCCTTAACGCTGGCTTCTTCTCCTTGCCTTCCCACTGGCTTCTCCTCCTCGCTTCGCACTGGCTTCTCCTCCTCCCCTTTCCGCTGGCTTTTCTTCCTCCCCTTTCCGCTGGCTTCTTCTGGCTGAAAAATTCTAACTTTAACAACCCGCAGGTGTCCTTCCCCTCACATTGAGCAATAATAGACCTCAGGGCTTTTTGTAATCCCCTTGTTGTAGTTCGGTCACACAGGGCCATGGATAAGTGGGTTCCACCAGTCTCTTATTCCAGGGCACAGGCCAGTAGGGGGGGTCGGGCAGCTGGGTGAATGAAGTGTAGGCAGGTGAGACTGATCGGCATGGCTTCTTCTCCTTGCCTTCCCACTGGTTCTTCTCTCTCCTCCCCTTCTCCTTCCGCTGGCTTCTTCTACATGCTTTCACGCTGGCTTCTTCTCCTTGCCTTTCCACTGACTTCTCCTCCTTGCTTCCAGCTGGCTTCTACTCTCGCCTTCCCGCTGGCTTTCTCCTCATTGCCTTCACGATGGCTTCTTCTCTTGCCTTTCCACTGGCTTCTCCCCCTCGCCTTCCCGCTGGCTGCTCCACTTCACCTTCCCCTGACTTCTCCTCTCGCCTTCCTGTCGGCTTCTTCTCCTCCGCCTTCCCATTGGCTTTTCCTCCTTGCCTTTCACGCTGGCTTCTTCTACACACCTTCCACTGGCTTCTCCTCCATGCATCCACGCTGGCTTCTTCTCCTCGCCTTCCCATTGGCTTTTCCTCCTTGCCTTTCAGGGGCTGTCTCTTACCTTCTGCTAGCTTCTTCCTGCCTTT